>DF357829.1:116291-126684 GCA_000787875.1 Solanum virginianum | reverse complement strand
GGGCTAGTTAAACGGAGACGAGGCCTGGCATCGAAATTGTCTATTTCCGATTATGAATAATGTCCGAGTTATGGGAGTATTGTTAGCCCATGTTTTAGTACTATAAGTGGGCTGTATTTACAGCCCAACATGAAAGATGAAATAGTCCCAATTATTCTCTACATCACCTAACTAATTGGGCTAAAGTAAGTGAAGAAGAAAAATCTGCAATTAGCAACCAAGGCCCATCTGTTTGGAGCCCAATAAGGCCCAAGTAAAATGGGTTAAGTAGCTGCATCACTAGCTTTGTATGTAAGGCTAAGAAAGGCCTTAGTAAGTCAGCCAAGTGCACTTTAAAAAGGGGACTAAAGCAGCTCCCACAAGTCATATACTTTGAAGACAAGAAAAAAATCGGATTGCTCTCTACATATACTCTCAATGTTTTGTTGGTTTTCTAAGCAGCTTCAAGAGACCTTAAGGCTTCTTTAGCAAGACCTATACGTGAGGGTAAAATTAAGTAGGTGTAATTATGTGTTTGGTACATTTTCCCTATGAAAAACAAGAGAGTATGTTGGTTGTGTTGATGCTGAAATTTCTGGATAGAATGTGTTGTTAATGTTGCTGTGTACTTGTCTTGTTAATTAAAAGCTATTTCTCTTCTTAGTTTGTTGTATTATGAAGTAATACTTGTGTATTTAACAAAGTTTTGATTGTTAGTGGTATAAACAGGTTGTTTTATTGCTTTTACAGTCCACAACAGTAAGGTCCAATGCGATATCGCAATTGTGTTCTTGATTGGAACTTGTGGGCTGATATATGTAGCTATTGCTTCACGTCTTTCATAACTGGTTTGGTACTATTATAAGACTGTTTGAAGGCTTATATTATGTATAAATGTGTGAAGAATAGTTTGGTTAAAGTTGGGATAGGTTTGGAATTGCCGACATCGAAATGTAGCGAAAAGATGTAGTGTTATGCCGTTTGTTTATATGCTACGTAGAATTATTGTATGTCCTATTTTGTGGACTGTTATAAGGATGGTCTGGTGCTAAAATAGGCTGTACATAATGTGTAGATGATAATGTGCATTAGAAAATACAAATAAAGGCAAAAATAGTGGAAGAATATGCTCGGGTTAGTAGTTACACGCTTGCTGCCCGGGTGTTGATTTTATGTGAAGTTAGGGTTTCTAAGATGTGTCTATTGGCTTCTAGTGCTAGCTTTATTACTTACTAAGTTGTATCTAAACATTTTGAGGAAGGGAAGGTTATTCCGAGGTAATAGCGAGGTCGTACAATGAGGTATTTAAGGCTATTTGCTTTAGTATTACTTGGCATGAAATCTAGAGTCTTCCTTGGCACATAAAGGCGCTTACCAACTCCGAAATGACTATTAATTGTGTCTCCACTCTTTCACATGTTCATATGCTTTCAGAAATAGTCACCCTCATAGCTACATACATACATGGATACCAAGTACATGGGTTCTTATTGCCAAATAAAGTCTATAAGTTGTTTCATCTCATACGCATTTCACTATTTGTGTAACGTACTCTTTTCATTGTCATAGTGTCTTGTATAGTTATTTACATGTCACATGTTGCATATACAGTTCTATAGCTCTAATAATGTGACCACCAAAAGATCATCTCAAAGGTAATTGAAAGGTAAAGTATATTACTTATAGATAGGTGGCAGCCCGAGGGGTGGAAGAATCACCTAGCTATGGACGATCCTATTATGGGGGGCAGCCCGAGGGGGCTAAGGAAGAGTCTAGCCAAGGATGAACCCAATACAGTTTACCCCTAATCATCTGGGTTATTTATAGTATATGATGTGCACAGATTTTATAGATATTACAGTAAAGGTAAAGTGATATAAAGAATGTAAAGCACATGATTCCACAATATAGTCAAAGGTGGTTTTTCTTTGTCTACAGTGTGGTCTATTTTGTACTTTGGATAGCGTGGCCCCAATGGCCTAGTTATATGCTTTTCCTTTTGGCTTGTTAGTGCTATTTACTTTCTTAAAGGTATACCGAAGGTAAAATTCCTTATAATGCATATAGAAAGTGCATAGATACAGGTTGGTTCTCCCAAGCCTTATCGGCAACGGGTGTTAGTCTGCCTTAATGGGTGTGATACTTCAATTGCTGAGAGGGACATTTTATTTTCAAGATGTCGAGAAGGCCATTTAATAATTCATCACCGAGAGGGTTATTTTATTTTCAAGTCATTGAGAGTGACATTTCATCATTCATTGTTGAAAGAGCTATTGTATTTCAATTGTCGAGAGGGCCATTGCATTTTCATTGCCGAGAGAGCCATTTTCATCATTCATTGCCATGAGGGCCATTTCATCATTTATTGCGAAGAGGGCGATTTTCATCATTCATTGCAAAGAGGTCCATTGCATCTTCAATTGCCGAGAGACCATTTTATTTTCAAGCTGCTGAGAGGGCCATTTCATCATTCACGCTGCCATGAGGGTCATTTCATCATTTATTGCCAAGAGGGCCATTTTATCATTCATTGCCGAGAGGGACATTTTTATCATTCATTGCCAAGAGGGCTATTGTATCTTCAATTGCCGAGAAGCCATTTTATAATTCAACGTCAAGAGGATCATTTCATTATTCAAGCTGTTAAGAGCACCGTTTTATCATTTATTTCCAATAGGGCCATTTCACCATTCATTGTCGTGAGGGCCATTGTCTTTTCAATTGCCAAAAGGGCCATTGCATTTTTCAATTGCCGAGAGGGCCATTGGATTTTGAATTTATGAGAGGGCTATTGCATTTTCAAATTGTCAAGAGGGCTATTGCATATTCAAGTTGCCAAGAGGGCCATTTCATCTTCAAGTTACCAAGAAGGTCATTTCATCATTCATCACCGAGAGGGCCATGGCATTTTCAAGTCATTGAGAGGGCCATTTCATCACTCAAGCTGTCGAGCGGCCCATTTCATCATTCATTAACGAGAGGGCCATTGCATTTTTAAATTTCCAAATGGACTATTTCATCTTCAAATCGCCAAGAGTGCCATTACATGCCCATCACCAAAAAGGCTATCACATTCATCACATATTCAAGAAAGACATCATCATTCATTACCGAGAGGGCCATCATCATGTTGCATCATGTTGAATCATTATCTATCACGTTGAAAAGAAGAATATGTGTTGAATATGGTAAAAGATATCATTCCTATATTTAAGTTATGGTTTTTACTAACAATTTTTGTCTTAGTTATATCGTGAGCATCCGAAAGGGTGAAATTCTCAAAACAAACCATAGGTATGGATGTCATCAAATAGGATACAACATAACGTGAAACTTTTTTTTAAAAGTGAACTGGGACATAGTCTGAACGGGAATGTCAAACTCTTTGGATGCGAGCTGTGGAGTGACTCCCACCACGATCCAACCACACACCTGTCAGAAGGCATGTGGGTATTTCTTTGAGATTATTAGTTTTCAAGTTTCACATCTAGGTGATCTCAATTCTCACTAGAAGTAATCCTTTTCAATCCGAGTGACAATGTACTAAGAGCTTTGAAAATTATGTCCGTGTAAGTTCTTAATTATGGGTGTGAAGTGCAACACATTTATGGTTAAGAGGTTGCAAGACTCTTTTTCATAATTTGATTTGTTTGTCACTCCTACTAAACCAAAGGTTATCTTAAAATAAGAGATTTCCTTTTCAATAGATTGAGTCGAACTATAAGCAGCTTGATTCCTAAGTCTAACGATATATAGGCGGGCTCAATTTTGAAAACTTGGTTGTATTCTAATATTCACTCTTAAAATCTCATTCCCAAGAATTCTAATTTCTCCATAATTTGATATTGGGATAGCTTTTGTATTTTTTCAAAATTGTGCATAAAATCAAGCGTTTTGAACTACAAGTGGCCTGAATTCTCATGTAACCTGAGATATGTAGGAAACCCAAAACCAGGGTTCGGCCATAATTTCCCAATGTTCGTTCCAAGAGCTTTTCAAAAGATGAAGAGGTGGTTGGCTAAAAATTGAATTGGTCAAGTTTCTTTGTCTACTATATCTTTCATTGATCATATCCCAATAAAGGGACATCTGTTACGGGTGAATATTTCCCCTCTAAATAGGGCCAATGATTTAACATTTTTTAATCCTAAAGCCTACAACCCTTGTTCCCCAGATAATTAACAATCACAATTAGCTCTTAGCTTCTGGAAAGTCACTTGTCACCACCCCCACTCCCATATTCATTACTCCCCTTTTAGTCACTAATCCAACAATCTTTTTCCTCAAACAAACAACATTCAACAACTTCACTAAGGGTCGAATTGAAGGGAAAATGTTTACCTGGAGGCAGTTTCGCTGCGTCTCATCTCGATTCCCATGAGTTTTCTCTTAATCTTTTATTTCTTAACTTTTTCATGTAAATAAGAGGTTAAAAGTTGTAAGGTTTATACCTGAAGCGCACTGCCGTCTTCAAAAGGGTTCATGAGGGTAAGTCTTGGTCTCTCGCTTCTTTTCTCAATTAATTAGGTTTAAAAGTTTAGGAATTGATTCTAAAATATATGATCAAGTGGTATAGAATGTTAGCTAAATTAACATTTAACCCACCACTTATATTAATTATACAAACTTACCCACAAATTAGGTAGTCTTAGTTATTGAATAGTCCAAAATTCCCATTTAAAATTTTATGAGATAAATCTTTTAGGAATCAAGAAGACTAAATCTCAAAATGGCCTAACGGGTCATTACATAGTCGACTTGAGTTAATTAAAAAGGAATGCAGTAATTTAAAGTGTGTAAAAGGAAAATTTAACACTGGATATTTTTATACTGGTTCGGATTCAATGTGAATCCTAGGTCCAGTCCCCTTGGATTGCAAGGGATATCTCTTCAAGCCTTTTGGTAAAGTGATGGTTACAAGAATTTATCTTAATCTACTCTCAATATTTTTCTTGATTCTTTTTCTTTTTGATACAGTCCTCTTTATCAATTTTTTCTTCTCTTCCCTCTTCTTTTTTTATCACAGTAAAGCTAAAAGATTACAATGATTTTAAAGATAAAGTGTTTTGAAGAAGGGCTTGATTGCAGTAGTCTTGTATGAGTCTTGAGATATTCCTTTCATCCAAGGAAAAGGGTAAGGCTTTTTAGGATAGGGATTATCTGCGCAGATCTGATTCTGAATTGATTGCGCCGTCTTCGTTCCTGAGATCTCTTTTGATTGATTTGTCTGATTCTGTTGAGATCTTCAATGGTTATTGACTGATTTCCTGATTATATTTCCTTTATACAATTTGCTGGATTGATATCCTTTTCAATTTTATCGTCGGATAATCTTCTGATAGATACAGTTGTTCTCCTTGATTCTTCCTTGGGTTGCTTATATTCTTGACGGGATCTTTTTGCTTCCATTTTTGTTCTCCTTGATTCTTCGCTGGATTGCTTCTGATCCTTTTGCTTGATTTAATCTTGCTTCCTTTTTGGTGATTCCCTACACAATCATCATTCTAAACAATTAATGCTAACTGAAATAATGGACAAAAGTACTTGTCATATCATCTACGGATCCAGCCCGATCACTGTCTATGAATCCAAGCAACTTGAAGCTTTGGCATTTTTCAAACTTTGCACTATAGTCAACAGTACCTTTAATGTATCTTAATATTCTTTTTGCTGCTCTTGAATGCATAACAAATAGAATATCAGGCCTTGTTGTAGTAAGATACAATAAGCATCTGATCAAGCTTGTATAATAACCTTTATCAACTTTGTCGGCTTCATCTTCTTTGCAAAGCTTTTCTTTCTGATTCATTGGCATGCTCATCGACTTGCATTCTTCCATTTAAAATTTCTTTTGAATTTCCTTTATGTATTTCTTTTGGCAAATGAACACTTCATCTTTGCTTTGCTTGATCTCCATACCAAGAAAATAGGCCATAAGACCAAGCTATGACATTTCAAAAACTTGTATCATTTCTTCTTTAAACTCCTCCATCAGCCTGACATTATTTCCTGTTACTTGAAGATCATCAACATAAAGAGACACAATAAGGATATCACTATCTTCTTTATGTTTTACATACAGAGTGGATTCAGATAAATTTTTTTCAAAACCTAAGCTTAACGGATGATCATCTATTCTATTATACCAAGCTCTTGGCCCTTGATTTAGGCCATAAAGAGCCCTTTTTAGCAGATAGACTTTGTTGTCATTACTGTGTTCCACAAAATCCTGATGATTGCTCAACATATACTTCCTCCTCCAGTTTTCCATTTAAGAAGGTTGATTTTCCATCGATTTGGAACACCTTCCATTCCATTTGTGTTGATATTGTGAGTAATAATCTGATTGTATCTAATATTGCAACAGGAGAAAAAGTGTCAGAGTAATCAACACCATAAATTTGTGCATACCCTTTAATTACAAGCCTGGCCTTGTATTTTTTGATGGAATTATCTACATTTAACTTTGTTCTAAAGACCCATCTCACACCAATGATTTTTGGGTCCTCAGGTTTGTCAACTAATACCCAAGTTTTATTTTTCTCATCAATCACTGAAATCTCCTCCTCCATTGCTTTCTCCCACTTTCGGTCTTGAAGAGCTTCTACTGGTCCAGCAGGTTCATAGATGGCGATGTTACATCTTCCATAAATATTTGACAATAGCCTTCTCCCTTTGAATGGATGATCATCTTCTAGTTCTTGCTGCCATAGTTCAGCTTCTTGCTCTTTAGGAGGACTGATGTTTGCTTCCAGTGAGAACTTTCCTGGTTTTTGAGAATTATTCCAGCCCATTGTTCGTTTTCACTAAAATGAACATCTTTGGTAATTGTTATTTTTCCTATTTTTAGAAACATTATTTTAACCCATAAAGATGCCTGTAGTTGTCAAGTTTTTCATGCTTAACTTGAGGAACGTGAACAAAACAGACACAACCAGACTTTAAGAAAACCTAGTGAAGATTTAAACCAGCACCAAGCTTCAAACGGTGTTTTATCTTCCGAAACACCTTCGTTAGAAGTCGATTTTGCATAAAAACTACAATAGTTGCTGCCTCTACCCAAAATATTTTGGGAAGCTCCTTTTCATGCAACATACATCTAGCCATCTCTATTATTCATCTATTTCTTCTTTCACTAACACTATTTTGCTCTGGTGTGTATAGTGTTGTGAGATGGTGCACTATTCCAACCTCTTTGCAAAGTGAATTAAATTTTGCTGAGGTATATTCCTTTTCCTCATCAGACCTCAGCACTAGAATTTTACAACCACTTTGATTTTCCACCAATTTCTTGAATTTCAAGAATACATTAGCAATTTCCGACTTGAATTCAAGAAAAAAATCCAGACATTCTTATGAAATCATCAATGAAAAGAACATAGTAGATGCTACCTTGTAGTGATGGAGTTCTTTGATGACCCGTGACATCAGTATGAACTAGTTGTAGCTTGTATAAGGCTCTCCAGGTTGATTTGGGAAATGACTTTCTGTGTTGTTTACCAAATTGGCAGGCAGGACATTCTGTGGAATTTACTTCCAAATCTAGTAGGTTCTCTACCAACTTCATCTTTTGCATCTTGAGAAGCCCTTGATAATGATAGTGTCCGAGTCTTTTGTGTCATAACTCAGCAAAATTTGCTTTTGCTTAATACACCATTTGCTCTTCTTTAGATGGATCTAATGAGAAATATTTTCCTCACATTTTGACTTTAAACAAGTCCTGTCCTGAGGGATCTTTAATCAAGAAATATGTATCTTCGAAATAAAGTTTGAAACCCCCACTACAACAAATTTGATTATCTGATAAGAATAATTATGTCACTAATTAATCGTATTTCGTCACTTAAGATCTTGTGTGATAAAAAAAGTTCGTCAATCAATCGTCTCTAAAAGTGGGTCGCTAAAAGTATACAAAGATGATTTAGTGTGTCATTGCTAAAAAGGTCATATTAACTACGAAAAGTAAAATCATCCCTAACTATGTCAATATTTGTGACAAATATATTTTTCATAAAATGTATAATTTTTTTGTAGTTGATTGTATAATTTTGTCACTAAAAGATTTATTAATAGTGACAAAACTGCCTCATCACTAATGTTTTAATTCAATTAGTGACGATGTGAATTGTCTCCAAAATTACATATATTTCGTAGTTAAAGAAAACTAGATTTGTCACTAAAGATATTCTTTTCTGCAAAAAAATATATTTTGTCCCTAAATGTAATTTGTCACGATCCAACCCCATGGGCCGTGACTAGTGCCCGATTGGGGCACCCTGACACAACTGCTAAGCCAGATTTCAATTATAGCGACCAACGTATTTACAGAAATTTCAGCAGAGTTTCTTTTGTTTTACTGACTACCCACCTGCATACAGAAACATCCCAACAAATAGTACAAGTATATATATATGGACATTCGGGCTGATAAGGTCACTACTGCGGTTAAACCACCCAACATACATAATATGCTTACAGAATCATACCAACGACCAAATCTCATACATACAGACCAACAGAATCAAAAGATGGGACAGGGCCCCGTCGTACCCTCAAATGGACATAATACAAAATAAAGAAGTAAGCATATATACCAAAAAGCTACTCCGAAGCAAAGGAGCTCTTCAAAAGGTAGACAGGGATCCTAAGCTGGTGGCCTGCTACTCTGAGCTTCTATACCTGCGGGCATGAAACGCAGCCCCCGAAGAAAGGGGGTCAGTACAAAATACATATAGAATATATAAAGCAGAAAGTACAAAATATAACGAGAGTAACAAACTAACGGAGGTATAGTAGTCAAACACATATGCAAATATTAGAAAATATATCTTTGTTCAAAATCTCAAATTAATGCATAGCGTAAAGGAACGATGGCGACCTTCAAACTCGCGCCATACCACTACCTCACACCAGAATGTTCAAATCTCCCAAGTCTCCAACACAAACCACAAACCTAGGATAGGTGAGCTGAGGCGAACTGTGGCCCAGTACTCACGTATCATAATACAGAGAGGACATCATGCCGATAAGTGAGCCGAGGCGAACGAGGCCTAGCACTCACATGAGCCGAGGCGAGCGAGGCCCAACACTCACGTATCATAATACAGAGAGGACATCATGCCGATAAGTGAGCCGAGGCGAACGAGGCCTAGCACTCACGTGAGCTGGTGCAAATGAGGCCCAGTAATCACACGTCATAATGCCATCATATCCAAAGCCCAACTCCTTATGGCTCCAAACTAAGCAAAGCCAGCCCATGGGCAAACCGACACGCCGTATCCAGCCTACTTCGGAATATATATATAGTATAATACGCACAATAATAACTAGCCCGGGAACCGGTGAACGAGGTTATAATAGGCACGAATAGAGTCGTGAGAATCAAATGCATAAAAACCAGTTCCATAAATCCAATGATATGTAAATATTCATTTCTGGAATCAAAATATTATTTATTTACAAATTTTGCCGAAGTTACTGAAATCTGCATATAAAGGTGTCGTGGCAATTTAGAAGAAACATACTTAGTCTATATCATACAAACTACGATGATATGCTTCAGAATAATTTTTAAGGCAATTCGGGCATTTTGTCAAAAAATTACGACTACTGACGCTTTTCAAAGTTTTGGAAGAATATATTCCTTCAAATATATCAACTTTCCATACTTTCACAACTTACAAACTTTAAGTGCATTAGAATCAAAATAGGAATAATTTCTTTACAAATATCATGAATGAGCATAGGACCTAGTTAAGCCCGACTTGCACAAAGGAAAGGTATCTTTCGAACTTATAACACTAACTATGTTTAATCAAATCATGGCAAGGGACAAAGTGCTTTACATACCTTTTTTCCTTCGTCAAACTAATCCCCAACGTCAAGTCATTCCAACTTATTTTTCCGGATGTCTAACGTCTACAAAAATCACAATAGCGTTCATAATTAGTTATAATCTTTTTCGGGCTTTAAATCCCAAGTTTTGCCCCTAATTTTATAAAAATTTTACCAGTACCTTGCCTTAAGCTAGACCACCCCGAGAATCTATCTCGGCTCCAATTTATCAACACCACAACAACAACATCAACCACAATGTCAACAAGTGTTTCCAACATCATTATTTCAACAAATTTTACTAGAGAACTTCATTTTGTCAAATTACAAAAAAAAAAAAACAGGGTCGCCTACTTTACATACATATATATCATATTTAACCATTCTATTACCCTCCAAATATCGTATTACATCATCTAAAGGACAAACACATACTTCCGACGCTACAATATAACATTTAACCATATACATAGGCTCCAATTGGCCCAAACTTCAATTACACAAAATAACATTTTCCAATACCTCTTTCATTCCACAAAGGGACATATTCATACCAAGTAACCTCAATTTCATAGTGTCA
>DF357829.1:96073-108726 GCA_000787875.1 Solanum virginianum | reverse complement strand
CCAGATGTAACTGCTAGGCACAAGTTCATCCCATGTGTCCTTAGTTAGTAGCTTTAACATTGAATAAATGTCAGTGTCCTTACTGCCACAACAAAGAATTTTGGTTTCCTTGGAACATGATTACACGGTTGCGTACTCTAATCCATCTGTAACTAACTACTTTTTTTTCTGTTCTCTCTTTCATCTCCTTCCTGACTCGAACTAGGCTATCCCACCTTCTCCTAGACTCGCATACTTGCGCTAGTACTGAACAAGGCAGAGATGACTCTGGTGCTAATTCTATTAACTTCCCTGCACCCTTTTTCAGTTTCTTTCAAGTTCCCATAAACATCACAAGCAATAAGTACCAATTCCCATATTTCATTGTTGGGCTCACGAGGCATATTTTGTAATATATCTCCAGCTTCTTTAATTTTACCAACCTTGATCATCATGTCCACAACACAAGAGTAATGCTCAATGCCAGGTGTAACTCCATATTCCCCTTCCATTGAAGAAAATATAGCTATACCTTCATTGATAAATCCACCATCACTGTAAGTAACAGAAGAGCAGTCGGTGTTATTCGATCAGGTTAACCCCCGACTTTAAGTAGTTCATAATAAAGGCTGAGTTATTTGATAGGTTCCCCATTGATATCCAGCCCAAAGATCATGGTGTTCCATGATATCAAATCTCTTGTCAGGAGGTCATCAAAAATATTTGAGGCGGAATCAATCAATCCATATTTACAGTACATATCTACAAGTGAAGTGGAAACAATAAGATCGGATACAAACCTTAACTTGATGACCAAAGAATGAGCTTGAATTCCCAGATCCACAAGGAAGGTTGTAGCACAGCTCAGAATGCAGCTAAGTGCAAGCTCAGTAGTTCTAATGTTTTTCCTCAAGGTTAGGACAAATAGGCGCAGAGAGTTTTCTTTTAAGTTGTTCGCTGAATCCTCGATTCCTTATCCAAACCTGATTTATAATAGCTCGAAATCAATGAGTTTCAAGAAATAATATCCACCATTTCCATGACTAAAAAGACACTAATAACATAGTCCATTATCCCAAGCTTTCCATACATATCAATTAATGTATTACCAACTATCACATTAGACAAATCCACACCATTTCTTAGCATATTTCCATGTACTTCCTTGCCATGGAAAGAAAACTCTACATAGGGAATCAATATCAAGAAAGTATATCCACTGGGCCTAATACCATACTTTTGTATTTCCCAAAAAAACACCAATAGCATTTTGAAACAACCCACCTGAAGCATACCCAACAATCATGGAATTCTAACTCACAACATCTTTCTCAGGAATTTCATCAAAAAATTAGCGTGCACAATGCACATTACCCAACTAAAGAAGCACTCCTAAGCACATGTTCCAAGATACGACATTCCTGCAAGGTATTTCATTAAAGACTTTTAAAGCATCAATTTTCAATTTTTGTTTTGCACCAAACTTGGTATACAAATCAAGAAAACAATTACCCAGAAAAGTATTCCTGTCAAAACCAAGTTTATCAATTCGCCATGAAGTAGTTGCAAAGAAGTGTATGAGAGGGATTTGGTTATGAGACAAGAATAGAATAAAAGCAAGGGTGTGATATGTGTAAACACTTTGTAGTTGCAAAGAAGTGTATGAGAGGGATTGGGTTATGAGACGAGAATAGAATAAAAGTAAGGGTGTGATATGTGTAAACTCTTTGTAGAAAAGGGTACACACAAACACGAGTGGATATACAAGTAGAGATACCTCAAATCCACAAATCCCATTCAATGTATCTTCAGTCTTTGTTTTTTTTCCATAGCAAGCAACCAATTAGCGCTTGGATGTCCATCTCTTGTCCTTCCAGAGAATATATACAACCATTTACCTCTTTACCAATCTCTACTTAGTTAACAGAAGCTTTGGCTAATCACATTGCATCTTAACAGGAGTATAGTCCCTCTTGATCTTGCTTTAATATAGTATCTATCGTTTGACAATACAAAGCACCAACTCCAATCCAATTACCTGGACAGAGGGAGATAACTTTCTTCAAGTTGTACGACCGCCAGTCTAGTTTATAATTCCCTCGCCTAGCCAGGATTATCAGCTTGATTGGTACTACACATATATCTACCGATTCAACACATTCCCAGTCCTTACGTTGACCATGCCGCTTCCATTAGCGTTGACATATCTCTCTCAAAAATGAATCTACCACCATTACATACCGAATAATAAGATTTGATATTACTCTTAGACATTGTCATAACCACCTGACTAATGAAACAAAGAGAATGGTTATACAGGTCACTAGGCTAGATTTTTCCATCTCCTGACACCCCTTTTCTCCCAACCATCTCATTTTCTCTTTTACTCAAGTTACCTTGCTTTACATTGGCTCTTAAATCTCGGAAGATTGAAATTGGAACAGACAAGCATGTGCCTCGATATCATTTTATATTGCGGGGTCTTACAGATGCACCAACAACAAACTTCTACGAAAGGAGCATACTTATGACTCCAAGAATTCTCCGTAGTTCAGCTAGAAATGGAGGTAATCCAGAACAGCAAGCCAAGCTTCCAACAAGTAGTAAAGAAATGGCATTTTTCTGCACCCGCGCTAAGCCACCTTATACAACTTCCAATAACATGAATGCGAGCTGCGATCTTTCTCGGAAACATCACTGAAAACAACACATTTGGTCAGAAAAGGGTCATCCAACTAACATAGCTCTATCGCAGGATCTAAGATCAGGAAGAAGAATAACATCCTAATGTCCTGTAGCCTCCTGTTTATAGATGTGGTGCACGACACACCGATAAACAAGACTCTACTGAACACGGTCTATGGACACTCCGAGGACAAACTACTCTGATACCACTTCTGTCGAGACCTAACCCCGTGGGCCGTGACTAGTGGCCGATTGGGCACCCAGACACCACTACGAAGCCAGATCCCAATTATAGTAACCAATGTGTTTACAGAAATTTTGGTAGAGTTTGCTCTGTTTCACTGACTACCCACCTGCATATAGAAACATTCCAGCATATAATATAAGTATACATATACATGCGGGCTGACAAGGTCACCGCTGCAGTTAAACCATCCAACATACATAATATAAGTTTATAACATACAAACTGACATATCTCAAACTCATAGGCGTCCACAGACCTCTAAGTAAACTAACTGAATCAGAAGACGGGACAGGGCCCCCGTCATACCCTCAAATGTACATAATACAAAAATAGGAAAATAAGTGTACAAATATACCAAGAGCTTGCTCCGAAGCAACAGGAACAGTTCAAATGGTAGATAGGGATCCTAAGCTGGTGGCTCGCTACTCTGTACGTCTGTACTTGCAGGCATGAAACACAGGGCCCCAAAGCAAAAAGGGGTCAGTACGAAGTACGTACCAAATATGTAAAGCAAAAAGTACAATTATGAATAAAAGTAATAGACCGAACAGAGGTATAGAACTCAAACTTATATGCAAACATAAAAAAATATTTCTTTTGTTTTTTCAAAATATCAAATAGATGCATAACATACAGGAACAATGGCGACCTTCAAACTCGCGCCATACCATAGCATCACACTAGAAAGTTCAAATCTCCGAAGTCTCAACACAAATCACAAACGCATGGGATAAGTGAGTCGGCGTCCCCGAACTCACAAATCCTATAGTAAATGTGGCATGAGCCACCAAACTAAAGGCCCAATCTCACCACATCTCCAAACTAAGCGAGGGAAGACCGCTGCACTCACAAGTCATATAGTAAATGTGGCATGAAGCCACTAAACCAAAGGCTCAATCTTACTATATCACCAAACTAAGCGTAGCCGACCCTTGGGCCGAGCCGACCCCGTCGTACCCAGCCAACTTTGGAATATATATATATATATATATATATAGTATATTACGCACGACAACAACCGGCCCGGGAACCGGTGAACAAGATCATAATTGGCACGAATAGAGTCGTGAGAGGCCATATGCATAAAAATCATTATCAAAAATCCCAAAAGAATAGTAAAACATTCATGTTCGAACTTAATATATTATTTGTTCTAAATTCTTTTAGAATGTTCAAAGTTTCAAGAAAGAGATATCGTGCGCCCCACGGCCGATGGAAACCTAAACTTACAAACTTTAAGTTCATAAGAATCAAAATGGGACTAATTTCTTTACAGATATCAAAAATGAGCATAGTACCTAGTTAAGCCCGACAAATTTACAAACTTTAAGTTCATAAGAATCAAAATGAGACTACTTTCTTTACAAATATAAAAAATGAGCATAGGACCTAGTTAAGCCCGACTTGCCAAAGGAAAGGAATCTTTCGAACTTATAACACTAACTATGATTAATCAAATCATGCCAAGGGACAAAGTACTTTACATACCTTATTTCCTTTGTCAAACTAATCCCAACGTCAAGTCACTCCAACTTATTTCTCCGGACATCCAGCGTCTATAAAAATCACAATATCGTTCATAATTAGTTAAAATCCTTTTCGGGCCTTAAATCCCATGTTTGCCCCAATTTTATAAAAATTTCGACAGCACCTCCCCTTAAAATAGACCACCCTGAGAATCCATCTTTGCTCTAATTTATCAACACCACAACAACAACATCAACCATAACATCAACAAGTGTTTCTAACATCATTATTTCAACAAATTTTACTAGAGAACTTTATTTTGTCAAATTACAAAAACAAATAGGGCAGCCCACTTTACATACATATATATCATATTTAACCATTCTATTACCCTCCAAATATCGTATTACGCCGCAGGGGAAATATTTTTCTTGATCTTAAAAATGGCTAAGTGTTGAGGACATTTATTCTTCTTGGAGAAATAAAGACAATACATGTATATATTTGGTCTCTCAAGATCCCACCCCTAAAACTTGGTCCAATAGGATCAAAACACATTGGGGTGGGGACTAGTCTTTTAACCCTTAAAGACTCCAAGTCTAGGAATTTATACTTTGGTCTGCAAACTTTTCCTATGTGAACTAATTAAGGACACACGATTCCTAGCCTCCAAGTTTTAAAAATTCCACTAGAGTACTCAAACTTTTCAAAAATACACTTAAGTTCCAAATTTTCCAAAAATTGCAACATTAGTCCCAAATTCTATAATGGTTCCAATAAACCATAATACGGGTTCTAACAGCTAAAAAGTTTCATATTGGGCCCGAATTGTTGTGTGAGTCGTATGGGTTATTTTCTCCTATTGGTGCATCTACTATTGCTAGAAAGGTGTATAGAAATTGTCCTATTTGAATTTTGCATAAGATATTGCCTTATGATCTTGTTGAGTTGGAAATGGTGGATTTTAATGTCATTCTTTGGATGGATTGGTTTTATGCATATTATGCCTTTATTGATTGTAGAATCCATAGGGTCAAATTCCAATTCCCAAATGAACCCGTTCTTGAGTAGGAGAGTCATGATGTGGTGGTCATAGGTAGATTCATCTCTTGCATTAAAGCCCATAAGTTGATCTCCAAGAGATATCTCTATCATCTTGTGAGGGTAAGGGATGTGGAGTCCAAGACTCTTCTTTAGAGTTGATTGTGATTGTAAATGAGTTTCTTGATGTCTTTCCAAATGACCTTCCCGGTGTCCTTGCTAAAAGGGAGATAGATTTTGGTATAGATCTCCGTCCTAATACTCAACCCATTTCTATTCCCCATTATTGTATGGCCTCTACGGAGTTAAAGGAGTTAAAGGACCAATTGAGGAACTTGTTGGAAAAGGGTTTTATTAGGCCTAGCTAATCACCTTGGTGTACACCGGTGTTGTTTGTGAAGAAGAAGGATGGGTCCCTTAGAATGTATATAGACTACCGGCAACTTATAGGGTCACCATAAAAAATAAGTATCCTCTTCCAAGGATTGATGATTTGTTTGACCAATTGCAAGGGGCTAGTCATTTCTCTAAGATTGATCTACAGTCCGGATACCATCAAATGAAGGTGAAGGAGTGTGATATTTCTAAGACAGCCTTTTAGACTAGCTATAGACATTATGAGTTTTTTGTGATGTCTTTTGGGTTGACCAATGTATCGGCTATCTTCATGGATCTTATGAATAGGGTATTCAAACCCTACCTTCACTCATCTTTTATGGTAGTCATTGATGATATTTTGATCTATTCACATAGTGAAGAGGAGCATATGGACCATTTAAGGGTAGTGCTACAAAGATTGAGGGAAGAGAAATTGTTGTCAAGTATGACAAGTTATTGTCAAGTATGAAAAATGTGAATTCTAGTTAAAAGTGTCATGACCCAAGCCTAGGGCCTAGATGTGATCGATGAATATGGAACCTGAAGAAACCCTAAAGAAGCCTTGTAGAATATCATTACACATTCTTGGTTGCAGAAGCAATGTAAAATGACATAGGAAACATAAGCAAGGGGAAATTGGACTAAGGGAAAGCTTGCATAACAAAACATCAAGAGACAAAAGAGTCAAGACTCATATCATAGATACATAGCATGTCCAACAACACCTCTACTACATAGATAAGAGTGTGGGCCAAGACAGAGCAATCGGGCTCACCCTCATAGTCAAAATAGAACATAAAGAAGAATGTTTCAATATATAATAAGAAAAATATAGACTAGGGTCCCCGAAGTGGAGGACTTACCAACTAGCTTGAATAGCACCAACTAGCCATGTGGAGGAGGAAGATGATCAACTTGGGCTCCGGTTCCTACATGGTGATATCATATAGGCAAGAGTATGTGTTAATACATTTGAATGTACTAAGTATGTAGGATGCAATGCAACAAGAGATAGGCATCATAATCGAAATGCATAACAATAGGCAATATGCATAATATAATAATATGACATATATGGTCAATGCTAAAGTAAAACATGCTTAAATAACTCATGATAATATAGGATATCATATGTGTAGAATAGACCAAGCTAGATTTCCAAAGTACAAACCCCTTGGTAGGTTAGTGATGATAGCTCCCATGACCCTAGTGTGTAAGGTACAAACCCCTCATCAAGGTTAGTGATGATAGCACCCATCACCCTAGTGTGTAAGGTACAAACCCCCCTCATCAAGGTTAGTGATGATAGCACCAATCACCCTAGTGTGTGGGCTACAAAACCCTCATCAAGGTTAATGATGATAGCTCCTATCACCCTAGTGTGTGAGGTACAAATCTCTCATCAAGGTTAGTGATGATGGCGCCCATCACCCTAGATGTAGACCCCTCAACTAGGTCACCCATATCGGGCATGATCTAATGTAACACTTTATATAGAATATATCGTATACATAAGCTCATTTCATCATCAAATAGTCAATCATATCATATCTTATGGTTTGGACCTTCAAATCCTCAAGAAACCACATTCGGACATTTTATCAAATAGGGTGTGTAATGGGAGTAAAAGACCATGAATTTAGAGATGAAATCATGCAAGAATATCTATTGTATGACCATCAATCAATACCTTGTAACACCCCCAAGACATTCACATCAAAACCCCTCATCAAATCCAACATTAGATCCAAGATTTAAAGCTCAAGACATGCTAAAACAACCATACTTTCATGAACTCAAATTACTATGTAGTAAATTTCTTAATATATAAGACCTACATGTAAAATAAACTTTAAATCATGCAAATTGAGTAAAAAGGAGATTAGGGCACCATGGGTGGAAGAACCCAAAGGCTAAAACCTACATATCTTGACCTTGAAGAATTTATTGAAGAAGACTTTAATGGAAAATTAAAGCTTGAAGGAATTCCTTAGATCCGAATGAGGGTTATAGGACTTGAATGTGGGATTAAATATTTGGCTAAGTATTTTGGTGAGTATTGGGGAATGTTTTAGGATGATATGACGGTGAAATAACGTTAAATATAGGTATTTTCAAGTGTGGGAACCCTTAGGCCCAAGACATATCAGTCTTTGACAGAAAAAATTAAAACAGTCAACAAAAACAACAAGGGCGCGTCACGAAAGTGTCGCGCTAACTTCACTAGAATTTGCATTTTCTACATAAATGAGTTCTACGAAAATGGGCATAAATCCTTCATCCAAACTCAGAATGAGGTGAAACCAAGTGTGTTGGAAAGCTAATTCAAAGGGATTTATGTTGGTATGTCATGGACCACCCACTTCCTTGTGTACTAAGAGATATATCCCTTCAAAGTTGACCCTCCTAAATCCCATTTTTTATGATTTTTGGATTTTGATGGTTGCTCTAAAATTTGGGTTAGACCCATTTCCCACTCAATTTGACTTCCTGAAAAAGAATTTGAAGTTGTATTTTCAAAATAACAAATGAATTTTTAGATATATGAAAATTATGATTCTGGTTACTTCTGAGGCACGTTTTTGGGCACTTTTTGGGGTCCTTTCAAAAAGAGGTTGCCTTCCTAAGTCATGTGGTATCGGCGAATAGTATTAATATGGATCCTCAAAAGAAGGATGTGATTAGAAATTGGCCTAAACCATTGTTCCAGTCAAATATTTGGAGCTTCTTGGGCTTAGCAGGTTATTACCAGAGGTTTATGAATAGGTTCTCTTCTATTGCTTCTCCTATGACAAAGTTGACTCAAAAGAAAGTCACATTTGTATGGTCTAATGAGTGTGAAAAGAGTTTCCAAACATTGAAGGATAAGCTTGTGTCCGCTCCTATTTTG
Source organism: Solanum virginianum (assembly GCA_000787875.1). Classification (NCBI taxonomy): domain Eukaryota; kingdom Viridiplantae; phylum Streptophyta; class Magnoliopsida; order Solanales; family Solanaceae; genus Solanum; species Solanum virginianum. The sequence goes on along the minus strand of DF357829.1, from coordinate 100,039 downwards.
TCACTACCGGAAGGGCTAGAAGGATTTGTTGTATATTGTGATGCTTCTAGAGTTGGTTTGGGTTGTGTACTAATGCAAAATGGTAAGGTAATAACCTATGCTTCTACAAAACTGAAAGTGCATGAAAAGAATTATCCTACCCATGATCTTGAGTTAACCGTCGTGGTCTTTGCTTTGAAAATTTTATGTTATTATTTATATAGGGTGCATGTTGATGTGTTAACCAATCATAAGAGTCTCCAATATGTCTTTATTCAAAAAGATCTCAACTTGAGACAAAGAAGGTGGCTAAAACTTCTTAAGGACTATGATATGAGTGTGCATTATCATCCTGATAAGGCTAATATGATGGCAGATGCTTAGAGTAGGGTGTTCATGGGTAGCCTAGCTCATGTTGATGATGGTGGCAAAGGGGTGGCTAAAGAGGTCCATCAGTTGGCTAGATTGGGAGTTAGGTTAGAAGAGGTTGATAATGGTGGTGTTAGTATTGTTGATGGTTCTAAATCTTCATTGGTTGAGGAGGTGAAAGCTAAGACAGATCTTGACCCTTCTTTGTTGGAGTTGAAGGCATTGGTAAAGGGTGGTAAGGTAGAGATTTTCTCCCAAGGAGGAGATGGTAGCCTTAGATACCAAGGTAGGTTACGTGTGCCTTTTGTTGATGGCTTGAGAGAAAAGATTCTTGATGAATCTCATGGTTCTTCCTATTCTATTCACCCCGATTATACTAAGATGTATAGAGATTTGAGAGAGGTGTATTGGTGGGGAGGTATGAAGAGGGATATTGCAAAATTTGTATCCAATTGTCATAGTTGCCAACAAGTAAAAGCCGAGCACCAAAGGTCGAGTGGCCTAGCACAAGACATAGAGATTCTTACTTAGAAGTGGGAGGAGACTAATATGGATTTTGTGGTTAGGTTGCCCAAGACTAGAAAGGGTTTTGATTCCATTTGGGTTACGGTTGATAGTCTGACAAAATCGGCTCACTTTCTTTCGGTTAAGACTACACATAGGGTTGAAGATTATGCTAGGTTTTACATTCATGACTTGGTAAGGTTGCATGGGGTTCCTTTGTCCATTATACCAAATCAAGGCGCTCAATTTACTTCATATTTTTCGAGGTCCTTTCAAAGGGGTCTTGGTACAATAGTTAAATTTAGTACGACCTTTCACCCTCAAATGGATGGCCAAGAGGAAATAACTATACAAACACTTGAGAATATGCTTAGGGCTTGTGTATTGGAGCTTAAGGGTAATTGGGATGATCATCTTCTATTAAGTGAGTTTGCCTATAACAATAGCTATCATTCTAGTATCGATATGGCCCCTTTTGAGGCTCTCTATAATAGATGTTGTAGATCACCGATTGGGTGGTTTAAGTTAGAGAGGTGGCCTTAATGGGTATGGATCTAGTTATGGAGGCTCTTGAGAACTTTAGGATGATTAGAAAAAGGTTGAAGACGTCCCAAAGTCGCTCAGATCTGGTTACAGAGACTCTTGAGAAGGTTAGCATGATTAGAGAAATCTTGAAGATGGCCCAAAGTCGCTAAAAGTCCTATGCCGATGTGAGGAGAAGGGATCTTGAATTCAAAGTTGGTGATTGGGTCTATTTGAAGGTGTCACCCATGAAGGATATGGTTCATTTTAGTAAGAAGGGCAAGTTGAGTCTAAGATATGTAGGTCCTTATAGAGTAATGAGGAGGATTGGCAAGGTAGCTTCTGAGTTAGAATTGCCTAGTGAGATAGATTTGGTTCATCCGGTCTTTCATGTATCCATGTTGAGGAAATGTGTGGGAGACCCTAATGTTATTGTGCCTCTTGATGTTGTGGATGTTGTTGAAGACAATTCGATATATGAAGAGGTTCTGATTTAGATTTTTGATAGACAAGTGAAGAGGTTGAGGAACAAGGATGTGGCTTCCGTTAAGGTCCTTTGCAAGAATCAACAAGTTGAAAGTGCTACTTGGGAGGCCGAAGCGGACATGCAAAAGTGATACCCTTATCTTTTCCACTACATTCAAGCCTAAGGCATTAATCTAAGTCCCCTATGTGATTTCAGTTCTTAAGTTCAACCCTCATGTCATTGCATACATTCATGTTTAAATTGACAAGTTCATGATGATTTTACACTTATGTTAAAATTTTTGAAATGATGTTTAAGTGAATTGTTGCATCCTTATGTGGGTTGAAATTGTCATATTTACATCTCTCATATACCTTTCTTTGACATTCGGGGATGATTGTTTCCAAGGGGAGATATTCAAACGACCCCAAAAAGTACCCGAAAATGTGTCTCAGAAATGCCTGGAATTGTAATTTCCATATATCTCAAAATCCATGCGTGATATGAAAATTTTGACTACATATTTTTGTTTAGGGGGACAAAATTGAGTGGGGAATTGGTCTAACTCTGATTTTAGAGCAACTGTATCAAAATTCAAAAATCATAAAAATACAATTTCCAGTGAGTATCCGTGCCTCTGGCGCGACGCCCCAAGGGTGTGCTATAGTGTATTTTTGGCTGTCAGTTTCTATCTCGGTCTGAGGATTTTGGGTCTTGGGCCTAAGTGTTTCCATGTGTTAAAATACCTATACTTAGTTATTTTTTCATCTTCATATCATTCAAGACATTCCCAAATACTCTCTCAAACACTTAGACAATATTTCATCTCAAAATTCAAGTGTCCAAATCTCATCCAGATCTTAAGGATTTCATTCAAGCTTCAAGTCTCCATTTCCAATCTTCTTCAAGGGATTCTCCAAAGTTAAGGTATGTTGGTTTCAACTATTGGGTCCTTTCACCCATGGTGCCCAAGCTTTCTTTTTACCTAAATTGCATGATTTAATGTTGATTTACTCATGGGTCTTACTTATTATGAATTTCACTACACACTATGTTGGGGTTTCATGAAATTGTGATTGATTTAGAATGTTTTAAGCTATGAATCTAGGATCTATTATGAGATTTGATAAAGGCTTTTGATGTATATTGTTTGAGGGTGTTACCAAGTATCTGTTGATGGTTTTACATTAAATTTTCTAGCATGATTCCACTCTTGAATTGCATAGTTTTACACTAACACTACATACCCGCCAAGTGTTTGATGAAATGTTCGATTATAATTTCTTGAGGAATTGGAGGCCCAAAGCATGTCTTATGAGTTGAATGACTTTATGATGATGAAAGGAATGTATGTATATGATATTATCTCTATAGTGTTGGGAATTAGCCAAGCCTCACTCGGGGGGTCGTAGGGCAGGGTAACCATGTTGAGGGGTTTGTACCTCAATCGCCTAGCTCGGGATGTGGTAGGACTATGTAACCAGATCAGGGGATTTGTACCTTGATAACCATGTCGAGGGATTTGTACCTTGGTAACCATGTTGAAAGGTTTGTACCTCATCAACCATGTTAAGGTGTTTGTACCTCATCAACCATATTGAGGGGTTCGTACCTCATTCGCCTCTCCAAGGAGGTGGTAGTCCTTATATATTCACTAATGATGGTATTTCCTTACACATGTATTATGTTCTATATGGGCATGATTTTACTTCAACCATCATTCATACATGTCATATTGTTATACGCTTATTTATTGCCTATGTTATGCATTTTGTTTATAGTGCTTATCACTTGTTCCATTGCATCCTACATACTTAGTATATTTAAATGTACTAACGGATACTCTATGCCTACATGATATCACCATGTATGAACCGGAGCCCCGTTTGAGCATCTTCCTCTACATGGCTAGTACGATTTCTCTTAAGCTAGTTAGTGAGTCCTCCATTTCGGGGACAATGTCTATGATCTCATGCTATGTACTAAGACTATCATTCTTTTGTGTACGTATTGACTATGAGGGTAAGGCCGATTGCTTGTCTTGGCCCCCGCTCTTATCTATGTAGTAGAGGTGTTGTTGGACATGTTATGTATTGAGCCTTGACTCTCTTGTTTTGATGCTTATG
>DF357829.1:45038-96058 GCA_000787875.1 Solanum virginianum | reverse complement strand
TATCTATGTAGTAGAGGTATTGTTGGACATGTTATGTATTGAGCCTTGACTCTCTTGTTTTGATGCTTATGTTATAAAAGTATCCCTTTAGTCCTTTTTCCCTTATTTCTACTCTTATTATGTTGCTTAATTATTTCCTCGACCAATGATGTGTAATGATATGTTAAGAGGCTTGTTTGGGGTCCCTTCGGGTTCCCCTTTCTCTATGTCATGTCTAGGCCCTAGGCTTGGGCCGTGACATAACATTTGTGACACTCTGATCCATGAGGCAAGGTACGGACCATAGGTGCATCCACGACCCACAGAAGGAGTTTCCTGGACGGCTCTGGTTGTTTTTAATGAAGGATATTTTTGACATTTCTAATTTGGCTAAGCCCTAAACTACGTCGTTTTGGCTACCCTAACAACCTTAACCAACCTAACCTCTACAAAGCCTTATTCCTAATTCATTTAAAGTCTTTTATCCGCAAAATTCTCTGAAGGATTCTCAATATTTCTCTCTTTAGGTCAAGGGTTCCATTGAAGCTAAAGTTTGAAGGTTGAATTAAGGATTTTCCAAATTTTCTTCACTGATTCTAAGTATTCTACTTAAGGTATGTACGGCGTAATTCATGGATTAGTGATGTGTTGTCAAAATACAATTCTTTTGATGCTTCAAACTTGGAATTTTATGTGTTCTCAATGGGTTATTAGTTGGTTTTATGTGTTTTCATGTTAAATTTGCAGGATTACAGGTTAGGCCTTGATTTTGGGAAGAAATACATAAGTTGCTGAATTTTGATACAGTATGAGACACTTTAAGGGCCGTAGATCATTCTAAGGGTCGTGAAGTGGGTTTCCTAGACGATTCCAGTGAGGGACAATTTTCTAAAGTTGTTCCACGAACATGCAGATGGATCGTGAAATGATTTATAAGTTGTAGAAGATGGTTCGTTCCCTGAGGATCAGTGATTAAGACTTTCTGAAGCTTCATCAGACGAAATCCCTTTACTGGTTGTAAACTACTTTACGTGTCGTAGAGTGGTGTCGTAGACTTGAAGTCCAATTTTTCAACAGCTTTGTATGAGACCCCAATTAAGAGCCCTGGAATGCAATATAGCCCGTAAACCACTTTCATATAGCGTGCCGACCAGTTATTCTATTTCATTTAGGACTTGTATTTTACTTATTGTAAATAGATTTTGTAGGTTATGTTTCATAAGTTTTTCGCATAGTATTCAGAGAACTTAGTAATTAGAGAGGGAGAGAAAATAGTACGGTTACATTGGATAATCTTTGATAACACTTGTAATTTAATTTCATCTTTAATCTTATGATTCTCATTGAAGTTCGTTTTGCTTGTTCTTAAGTCAATTGTGTAAGAGTTCAATTACATTTTTCCAATTCATGATTCGTGCATTTACACAAAGCATGAGTAGCTAAATTCGCAACTAGGGTTGTGGGAACCATGACAAACTAACAAGATAAATCGGATAATTCGTAATTCTTAGAAAGTGTGCATACATGTATTAATTAACTCTCTTTGTTTTGCATGTTTTCTAATAGTGGCCAACATTAGAACCCGCGTAGTGTTACTAACTGGACCAAGGTAGTAATTAATAGGAAAAGAGACTAATTAATATGATTAGATTGGCGTGTTCTCATCTAATTAACCAAACAGGGCCAAGTGGAGGTTGTACTGGGACTAATAGGTAAGGGTTAGTAATGCACACTATGGAGATGGACCAAGTCACATAGTGAAATTCACCTCTCAACTTTAACCAAAGGGCTTGGTGAACTTAACTTACCCTCCTACATACTATGCACTAGAAAAGAATTAGGTTATCTGGTGATACTGAGTTGGGGAGTGATGGGGAACATAATACCCTAATTTCTCTCCATATTGAGTTCTCTCCTGTGATAGTTAGTTTAGTTTTATTTCTCCTTGATTATTACAAAACACCCCTTTGGGGAAGTAAGTCGGTTAACTACTTCAATTGTAGTCATTGAATTCTCTTGAGTCCATGTATTCCCTGTGGTTCGACCCTAACCTTGGTTAGGTTCTATTTCTTAACAACGACTACTTTATCCTCTAGAAAGACATATAACTTACGTGACATCAAGATTTTGGCACTGTTATCGGGAAATACGGCAAGGCTTAGATAATTTATAAGTAATTTGGATGTTAATCCCTTATTTCCCATATTTTACATTTTATTTTATTTTTGTTTCTTTACAGGGTGTAGGCGTGGTGTATGCCTAATACACGAATTCAAGGCAGACACTTGACTCCATTTGACATAGAGATTCACCAAACTGGCCCAAGACAATACCAATAATATGGTCAATACAGCCCTGAACAGGAACGAGAATGAGAACGCTGATCATAACAGCCCACCTCCTCTTGAGGACATTGCTCCACAGCCTCAGGATTTCAATGCCAATGCTTATAAGTGGAATAAATATAAGCTAAATCCTATGACTATGGAGGTGGCTGGAGTTATTGTGTTGCCACCACTATTGGCAGACACAAAGTTCACAGTATTGAGTGGGTTGCTTCATATACTAGAGAACCATGGGCTATTTGCAGGCTTACCATCGGAGAATCCTTATATCCATGTACACAATATTTCATTCATCTGTAAGAGTGTGATAGGAACACAAAATCTGTCTATGGATGTTGTGGACTTTGTGTCTTCCCATTGTCTCTTATATACAATGCAACATTATAGCTATTTGAGTTCCCGCACAGTTTAATCACCAGTTGGGTAAACTTTTAAAAGGTCTTTTTGGAGAGGTACTTCCCTAGATGGAAGAAGCTCAAGTTGAAAGACTAGATCAATAACTTTGAGCAACTTCCTGGTGATTCGATCAGTACTACTTGGGAGTGGTTCACCAAATGCTTGAGGAGTGTACAGACCACAAGATAGTGGATAATGACTTGGTGGAGATCTTCTACCCGTGCCCTTGATTAGAATAATCAGGCTTGTGCTAAAACTATCATAGGGGGCATATTCTTGGATCATCCATTTGCAATGATCGCAGAGCGGATGGAGAGAGTGGTCAAGACTAATCATGCATCGGGGCAGAGAGATAGAGCATCAACCAAAAGTTCATGTGTTGTCAGTGTTGGTTCGGAGCAAGCAAAGATCAACGAAGAAATTATATAAGAGCTTTCCTGAATTCGCACAGGGATGGAGGTGATGATGAAGTAGATCAAGAGCGAGTCAATGCAGTGGTTCATTAACCTCTGCATGCACCCATGTATGAGGAGTCTTATTATGATTAGGACACATGCTTTGTTACTGATCAGACGGTGGGGTTTTGGACCAACGCCAAATGTTCCACATACACCCATATATGAGGATCCTTATTTTGAGGAGGATGCTTGCTTTATGAATGATCAGATGAGGGTTTGCGGACCAATGCCTAAGGGTCCAATTAAGACTATTAGCGCCAAGGTCAAGGAAACCAAGGTCGGAACTTCAACAGAGATGGAGCTTACAGGGAGAACCACGATAGATATTATGATAAGAGCAGGGGTCTAGAGAGAGATGCAGATTAAGGTTGTGAGAAGGCTTCAAAAATGGCCCCTATATGCTACCATATAACTACGACATAGGTGCAAGTATTTTGAGGATTGAGGAAATGTTTGATCAACTGTTGAAGAAAGCTGAGATACAGGATAAGACTCGGAGGAGTATGAAATTAGAGACTTTCAGCATCAATTAGAAAATTGATTCTCATTCTATAGCTATCAAACAGCTTGAACAACAGTTTGGTCAAGTGTTGACTCAACTAAATTAACATCAGAAGGGTACACTGCCTAGCAACATAATTCAGAATTCTAAGAATAAAGGGCAGTATATGGTAGTTACTACTAGGGGTGGCAAGAGCACCATTGATCCTCATGCAAATGTAGGAAACTTTGGTGGCAAGGATATACGGGGTGAGTGAAGCTGCTGATGCGCCACAGAAGTTGAAGCCCATTTCTAGGCCTCCTCCTCCCTTCCCTCAAATAATCAAAAAGAGGGAGGAGGAAGGCAAGTTCAAGCACTTTCTATCCATGCTTAAACAACTCTCCATTAACATTCCTCTCATTGAGGCATTGGAGAAGATACTAGGGTATGTGAAGTACATAAAGGACCTGGTTACCAAGAAGCGCACTGTGAGTCAGGAGCTCTCCCAAGAGCTTCAGCAGTGCAGTTCTATTGCTACAAGGTCCTTGGTTCGGAAGCAAAAAGATCCTAGTACTTTCACCATACCCAGCGGATGTCGCCCATGTTACACCTCTATTTTAGAGAATAAAGTAGTTTTTGTCAATATATAAAACTTAACCAAGGTTAGGTTCGAGCCCACAGGGAATACATAGACTCAAGACAAATTCATCAATAAATAATTCAAGTAGTTAACCAACTCAATAATCAATAAGAAACTAATAAAACTAACTATCATGAGGAATAATCAATAATAGAGAGCAACTAGGGTATTGTGTTCCCCATGATTCCCCAACTTAGTATCACTAAATAATCCAATTCTTGACTAGTGTATAGTATGCAGGATGGTAATTTAAGTTCGCCAAACCCTATAATCTTGGTGAGAGGTGAATTTCACTATGTGACTTGGCCCATCTTCATAGTGTGCAATACTAACCATTACCTATACGTCCCAGTACAACCTCCCCTTGGCCCAGTTCGATTGATAAGATGAGAACACATCAATCAAATTCTGTTAATCAATCTTTTTTCCTATTCATTACTACCTTGGTCTAGCCAATAATACTAGGCTAGTTCTAATGTTGGCCACCATTAAAAAACATGCAAAATAAAGAGAATTGATTAATACATGCATATACTTATTCCAAGAATTGTAAATTACCCAGGTTTACTTAGCTAGTTATTTATGGTTCCCACAACCCTAGTTGTGGATTTAGCTACTCATGCTATGGGTAGATAAAGAAATTATGAATTGAGAAAACATAATTAAACACTTATTGTGGATTTAGCTACTCATGCTATAGGTAGATGAAGAAATTATGAATTGAGAAAACATAATTAAACACTTACCCAATTGAATTGAAATTAAGAAAATCCAAGAAGAATGAGAATCACAATCTTCAAGATCAAATTCATCCACAAGTGTTTTCTCACTATCTTCTCTCTCAAGTATTAGGTTCTCTAAGTACAAACCCTAAAAGCATTAAATAATGATATCCGCCTTTGTACAATAACCTAAAAGTGTTATTTATAGTAATTACAATTAAGACCTAAATAAAATAGAAAAACTAGTTGGTGGACTCCACAAAAGGTCTCTATGACTCAGAATATGATCTACGAGTCATAGTCGAGATCTCATAATCAGCTCCTGGGACTTTGGACTTCTCTTCTATGACCCAACTTCATGACTAGTACACTGATCTATGATTCATAAAGTATGTTTGTAGGCATCAACTTCATTAACTTGTCCCTGATTAGAAATCTTTACGAAACTTATCAGTATGACTCATATGTATGTCTCATTGAGCTGATCTTCAGAATTCATCCTTTACTGGAATTTTTCATGAAATTACCTCTACAACTTGTATAAAGCTCTACGATCCGTAGATGGTCTCGTAAACTATCAGAAACCAGCAATCTTCTACAATTTTGCCCCAAATCATGTCCAACCTATCTTCTTGTAGAATGCTCTATTATTCGTATAGGGTCTCGTAAGTCATCAAAAGTTAGAAATCTTCTGCAAATTTTGCCCCAAAGCATGGCCAACCTGTCTTCTTTTAAATCTAAACACAAAAACACATAAAACCCACAAATATCGCATTAAGAACATATAAAATTTTAAGTTTTAAGCATCCTCACCAAAACCTGCAGCTTTTCCCAAAATAGTGACAACTTGCTTTTCCCTACAAAAATAAACACAAAAACATATAAAAACCATAAAAGTCACATTGAGAACATAAAAAATCTCAAGTTTTAGGCATCAAATATGTTGTATTTTGATAGCACATCAACACCCTCAACTTAAAATTGTTGCTTGTCCTCAAGCAATGACTCAGTCTATATAGACAATACAGTAACACACAGAACTCAACTCAATGGCATATATCATATATATCTCAAACTAAGATACTCACACTAGCTTTTCAAAATAGGATCAGATAGCTATTTTGCAAACCAATGTAAATTGGTGCCTGTGAAAACACAACAATGACAAGTAAGGGGCTATCAACAGTCCACAATCACTTAATAAGTCAAATGCTAACAATGCAATGCAAGTGCCCTCACAGAAAGAAGTCTCATATTTGATTCTCAATGATGATTTTAAATTTAACAATAGGACTATGCAAAACGCTCACTCTCACAAAAGATATTCATGTATGTTGACTAATACCATAGGCTTTCCCCTATACTCATGACTCAAACCTTCAACTAACAATTAGGATCACTTTAGGACTTTCTAGGCTTGTAACGTAGGCTCAGGGGGCATTTGTATGATATTTTAGGAAAATAGTGACTAATGACCCTCCGTGAAATTGTGTTTTTCTACACTTTTGCCCCGCAAAACTCTGTCATGTTTACCTTATTCTCCCTTTTTTCCTTATTCAAGCTTTTTCGGGTGCTTTTTTCTCATTTGTTTTAGCTTTTTGCCTTGTTTTTATGCTTCTTTTTGCTTTTTAGCTCAATCTAAAGCATCTTTTATTTTTCTTGCACCAGATACATGATTTTTCTTCTTTTTCTCTTTATTCCTAACTCTCCCCCTTATTTTTGTGCTTTTACCCTCACACCAGCCACCCTCAACTTAGTCTTTTAGCCTGTATTGAAGTACACAATATCTCTCCTCCGAACCAAGGCCACTTTTGGTAGCCACCCCCAACTTATTCTTTTTGCCTCAATCAAGGTTCACAATGCTCAAGGTAAGATCAGGGCTGATTTCAGGATTTTTCACTAGACAAGGGCTAGGCTAGTTAAGTGTTTTGAAAGAATTCGTATATGTAAGGCTCAAATATTTGGAACAAGGAATATATCATCATTTGGTTGGTAATTTTTAGGCTAAAGTGGACTATTTAAAGAACAAAGGCCTAAGATCTTTTCCTAATCCATTCAATATACAATCTATGTTAGTGTAACAGGGCAAGTTCTGAATTAGCACAAAATATATGAATTTAGCAAAATAAGCTCACACTCTCATGGCATTGCATACATTATCAACAAAAAACTCACAGATCATGCTTTCTATCTCAACATACCCTCACTTATCAAAACAAATATTGCCAAACACCTAAACATGCATCATTGCTATCTAACTACTAATCAAAAAATTTTGGTGGGTATCATTTTCTCAAAACAAAACATAAAAACATTATATCTGCCACAAGTATTAGTATTATATACTATACATATTATCTACACATCCTAAACATGTCGGTTCAACAGAAATTAAATATCCATGGGGAAAAAGAACACAGGTAAGAAAATTTCGAGATAAAAAATTAGGGTAGTTATGGACCATAAGTTACTCAGACTTCACTGAGGCCTATAACTACCCACACCCCATCGAAAAAGATGTACATTATCCCTAATGCAAAAAATAAGCAAAAATAGAATGTAAGGGGTCAAACATAAGTGTCATGGTCCACCTTGGGTTGCCTCTCAAGCAGCGTCTGATTTATTATCGCAGCATAACATAGCTAGCTTGAGTACTCAGACTTCCTCAAGATCCCATTCCTCCACTGTCTTTATCTCTTTCGCATTTCCAAGGTATGTTTTGACTCTTGGACCATTTACTTTGAATGTTCCTCCATTTTGTTTCTCCATTTTAATAGCCCCATTATCAAAGACATGTGCTACTCGTAAGGGTCCCAACCATTTGGATCTGAGCTTCCTAGAAAATAACTATAGTCTAGAATTATAGAGCAACACCAAGTCGCCTAGTGCAAATTTTTGGTTCTCTATGCGACGGTCATGTTGTACTTTCATTCTCTATTTATACAAGGCTGAGCTCTGATATGCTTTAAATCAATATTCATCAAACTCATTAAGTTGGATCAACCTAGAGTTTGTTGCATCATTACAATCCAGATTCAACTTCTTCAATACCCATATTGCTTTATCCTTAAGATCTACTGGCAAGTAACATGCTGTCTCAAAGACATTTTGGTTGGGAGACATGCCTTAGGGGTCTTGAATGCTGTCCAATATGTCTATAATGCATCATCTAGCTTTCGTGACAAGTCTGTCTAGTTTATGTTCACAGCTTTAGATAGAATCTGTTTGATTTCCCTATTGGACACCACCACTTACCCACTCGTCTAAGGATGATAAGGCATCCGCACTCTATGTCTCACTTCATACTTCTCCAGAAGAGTATTAATAAGCCTATTGTAGAAGTGAGAACCTCTATCACTAATGATTGCCTGAGGGGTGCCAAACCTTGAGAAAATGTTCTTTTTCAGAAATGTTATGACACTTTTACCCTCTTTGTTAGGTAGAGCGACGACCTCTAGCCACTTTGAAACATAAACCACAGAAACTAAGATGTACTTGTTTCCATGCGAGCTAACAAATGGTCCCATGAAATTTATCCTCCAAACATTAAACAACTCAATCACCAAAATAGGGTTTAGAGGGAGCTCATGCTTGCAGGAAAACCCACCTTCTCTTTGGCCCCTGTCACAAGCTTTGGCATAGTCGTGGGCTTCTTGGTGGATAGTGGGCCAATAATACCCACATCCTAAGATCTTATGGGTTGTTCGAATCCCACTATGATGTCCACCCACCAATGACGAGTGGCATGCCTCAAGTATGTTCATCATCTCAACCTCAGGAACACAGCGACGAATAATCCCATCAGCACATACACAAAACAAGTATGGGTCATTCTAAAAGAACTTTCTCACATTAGATATAAATTTGCGATGCTGATGTGTATTTAAGTCATGTGGCACAATATCACTCACCAAGTAGTTTGAATAATCTGCAAACCAAGGTATCAGGTCATGTGATGCAACCAACACTCTCTCATTAGGGAAGGAATCATTTATCTCCAATCCATCATTAAATTCCATCATTGCCCCATTTTCCAATCTGGAGAGGTGATCTACAACCTGATTCTCTGTCCCTTTTATGTCAATGACATCAAAGTTGAACTCTTGCAAGAGAACTACCCATCTCCTCAACCATGGCTTCGCATCCTTTTTAGCCATCAATATTTAAGTGCTGAGTGGTTTGTATGCACCACTACTTTGGCCCCAACAAATATGACTTGAACTTTTGGAATGCAAAGACCAATGCAAGTAACTTTTATTCTGTGATAGTGTAATTCTTTTGGGCCATATTTAGAACCTTCCTGGCATAATATATGGGATGTAATATCTTCTCCTTGTGCTATCTCAATACCACACCTAAAGCAACCCCAGTTGTATCACACATGATCTCAAAGGGCTTGGACTAGTTTGGAGCCACAATAATTGGTGCTAAGATCTGCCTCTTCTTTAACTCTTTATAGGCCCTCAAACATGCATCATCAATCATGAACTTAGCATCTTTCTCCAATAATTTGCACAATGGGTGTAAAATTTTAGAGAAGTCTTTTATGAACCTCCGATAGAATCCTGCATGTCCCAAGAAACTCCTCATACCTTTTAATAAGTGGGTGGTGGGAGCTTCTCAATAACCTCCACTTTAGCTCTATCAATCTCAATGCCTTTGCCAGATATCCTGTACCCCAACATAATACCCTCTTTCACCATGAAGTGACACTTTTCCCAATTTATACCAGATGACTTTTTACGAATCTTTAGAATACATCATGTAGGTGCATCAAACAATCCTCAAATGAGTTCTCAACCACACTAAAGCCATCCACGAAGACTTCAATAGTGTTCTCCACTATGTCTGAGAAAATAGATATTATGCATCTTTGAAATACCGTAGGGTCATTACATAACTCGAATGGCATCCTTTTGAATGCGAAGGTGCCATAGGGGCATGTAAATATGGTCTTCTCCTGATCCTTTGGAGCGATGATGATCTGCTTATAGCCTGAATATCCATCGAGAAAGCAGTACCACCCTTATTTCGCTAGTCTATCTAGTATCTGATCCATGAATGGCATAGAAAATTAATCCTTCTTTGTCAAGGCATTGAGCTTTCTATAATCCATGCACACTCTCCATCCTATAGTGAACTTATTGGGATTAATTCATTATTGGCATTAGGTACCACAATGATACCCCCTTTCTTTGAGACACACCGCACCGGGCTCACCCATTCACTATCGGCGATCGGGTAGATTACTCCTGCATCCAGCCATTTAATAATCTCTTTGCGTACAACCTCTTGCATAAAAGGGTTTAGGAACCTTTGATGCTCAATGTCAGTTTGTAGTCCTTGACTAACTGGATCTTGTGTGTACATATCCCAGGAGGGATGTTAATAACGTCTACAGTTGTCTATCTGATGTCCTTTTTAAATTGTTTGAGCACCATTACAAGGGCATCTGCTTGTTCATCATTCAGATCTGCAGCTATCATGACTGGCAAGATGTTGTTAGCTCCCAAAAATGCATATTCCACATAAGCTAGAAAGGCCTTCAATTGTAATACCGGTGGGTCTTCTATGGAAGGCTTTGTGGGTAGTGACTTTCGATTCTGCAAATCTAGCTCTAGCTTAGTTTGGCGCCTAGGACCACAAGACACTCCAAGAGCAGTTATTGTCTCCACATAGTCTAGGATACCATCACTATCGAAATTCATCAACACTGCCTCCCAAGTATCAACACCCAATCTTACCTCAAGTAGTACTTCTAGCTGAGCATTATCAATATTCTCGATAACAGAAACCACTCTCACATCATTGTCTTTCCTTGCTTGATGACACACATTGAACATGACCTCATCCTTCTCAAATCTAAACTTGAGTAGACCTTCCCCATATCTACCAAGGTGCAATCGATAGCTAAGAAAGTCCTTCCCAAAATAATAGAAACTTCAAAATCAACTTCATAATCAAGGATCACAAAGTCTGCAAGGAATATGAATTTTTGTACTTTAACCATCACATCATAAAGTATCCCCACAGGCTTTTTCACCATTGCCATCAACAACCACATGCTGGTAGGAGTAGGGGCTCCCAATCCAAGCTTCTTGTAGACTGTAACGGGCATCAAATTGATACTGGTACCTAAATCACATAGTGCCTTTGTGAACTTTACAACACCTATAGTGCAAGGTATAATGAAAGCACCTGCATCTTCATGCTTCTGGGCTAAGGCCTTCATGGTGATAATATTGCAATATTGAAGCTTTTAAGAAAGCTCCTAACTCACAGTACACTTCTTGGTGATCAAGTCCTTCATATACTTGGCATAGCCCAACATTTTTTCCAAAGCCTCAATGAGAGGAATATTGATAGATTGTTGCTTAAGCATGGAGAGAAAGTGTTTAAACTTGCCTTCCTCCTTCATCTTTTTGATTCTTTGAGGGAAAGGAGGAGGAGGCCTAGGGACAAGCTTAAACTTCTGTGGCTCTTTAGCTGTTTCACTCACTCACCCCATCCTTACCACGATTATCTCTTTCATCTACATCCTTTGTTGCAACCATCTCCTCAGAAACATCTTCCTCATCAACCAGCATATGAGGATCAATAGTGCTCTTTCCACCCCTAGTAGTAACCGTCATACATTGCCCCTCATTCTTAGGATTTTACACTATATTTCTAGGTAATGTACCTTCTGATGCTAATTCACCTAAGTTGATACTTGACCAAATTATTGCTCAAATTGTTTAATAGCCACAAAATGAGACTCTATTTTCTGAATTATACTTGAAATATCTGATTTCATGCCCCTTAGAGTTTCATCTTGTGTCTCAACCTTCTTTAACAAGGAATCAAACATCTCCTCAATTTTGGAATTGCTTGTACCTGCATCACAGTTGTGTGGTGGCACATAAGTACCATTTCTAAAGCCTTCTTTGCGACCCTAATCTGCATCTGGACCCCTTTCCTATCATAGTAACCACCTGAGTAATCTCTGAAAGCTCCATCTCTACCATAATTCCGACCTTGGTTTCCTTGACCTTGGTGCCAATAGTCCTTATTGGACCCTTATGAGATGGTTCGAAAACCCCTTGTTTGATCATTCATAATATATGTATCCTCCTCATAGTATTGCTTCTCGTACATGGATTCACATGGAAGTTGGCGAAAATACTGCATTCACTCTCTCTTGGTTCTGCTAGATCACCATATCCATGCTTATGCCAAGCTGAGCAAGTTATTGCATAATCTCTTCATTAATTTTGGCTTGGTCTGAACCTACACTAACAACACATGAACTCTTCATGGAAGCTCTATCCCGCTGTCCCTACACATGATTAAAATTGACCACTTGGTCTATAGACTTAGCAATCCTTGTAAATGGTTGATCAAGGAACATACCCCCCATAATAGTATCAGCATAAGCCTGACTGTTCTCATTAAGGGCACGGTAGAAGATCTCCACCAAGGCATCATCAACTATCTTATGGTCAAAGATGCTTCTCAGACATTTAGTAAACTACTCCCAAGTAGTGCTTATGAAATCACCAGGAAGTTGCTCAAAGTTGTTAATTTGGTCCTTTAACTTGAGCTTCTTTGATCTAGGGAAGTACCTCTCCAAAAAGGCCTTCTGTAAATTTGCCCAGCTAATGATTGAACTCTATGGGAGCTCAAATAGTCATAATGCAACATTGCCTATGAGAGACAATAGGAAGACACGAAGTCCCATAACATCCATAGATAAATTTTGTCTCCCCATCACACTCTTATAAACAAATGCCACATTGTGCAAGTGGCTATGTGGATCATTTGATGGTAAACCTGCAAATAACTTATGATTTTGCAACACCTGAAGTAACCTACTAGAGATTATGAACATTGTGTCTGCCGGTAGTGGCGGCAACACAATAACTTTAGTCACATCCATAGCTATAGCGTTCAACCTTTTTAGATGCCACTAGTAAGCATTCGGATTGAACTCCCGAGGTTGTGGAATGTCCTCCAAAGGAGGTGGCTTCTCATTCCTATCATCATCATTATTATCTCAATTCAAAGCTGCATTGGCCACGTTGTTGGCATTATCTTGGGCCATTCTTCTGATGATTCATTGGATCTAGATCAAATGGAGTTAAGGGATTGCCTTGACTCCGAGTATTAGGCATACCCTACTTGTATAGCTTGGAAAGACAAAAAATTAAAATAAAAGTAAAACAAAAGTAACTAAGGATTAACACTTGAGTTACTTAATGAATCAATCTAAGTCTAGATGTATTTCCTGGCAATGACACCAAAATCTTTGATGTTGCCCAAGTTACACCTCTAATTTAGAGGATAATACGGTCGTTGTCAAGATATAAAGCCTAATCAAGGTTAGGTTTGAACACACAGGGAATATGTAGACTCAATAAAAATTCACCAATAACTAATTCAAGTAGTAAATTAGACTAACTATCACGAGGAACAATCAATAATAAAGAGCAACTAAGGTATTGTGTTCCCCATGATTCCCTGACTTAGTACCACTGGATAATCCAATTCTCGTCTAGTATATAGCATGCAGGATGGTAATTTAAGTTCACCAAACCCTTTGGTCCAGGTGAGAGGCAAATTTTAGTATGCGACTTCGCCCATCTCCATAGCGTGCAATACTAACCATTACCTATAAGTCCTAGTACAACCTCCCCTTGCCTATGTTTGGTTGATAAGATGAGAATACATCAATCAAATCCTGTTAATCAATTTCTTTTTCTATTCATTACTACCTTGGTCTAGTAAGTAACACTAGGTGAGCTCTAATGTTAGCCACCATTAGAAAACATGCAAAACAAAGAGAATTGATTAATACATGCATATACTTATTCCAAGAATTGTAAATTACCCAGGTTTACTTAGCTAGTTCTTCATGGTTTCCACAACCCTAGTTGTGAATTTAGCTACTCATGCTTTGGGTAGATGAAGAAATTATGAATTGAAAAAGCATAATTAAATACTCACCCAATTTAATTAAAATTAAGAAAATCTAAGAAGAATGAGAATCACAAGCTTCAAGATCAAATTCAGCCATAAATGTTTTCTCACTATCTTCTCTCTCAAGTATTGAGTTCTCCAAGTACAAACCCTACATTACAAAATAATGACATCCTACTTTTTATAACAACCTAAAAGTACTATTTACAATAATTACAATTAAGTCCTAAATAAAATAGAGAAACTAGTTGGGGGACTCCACGAAAGGTCTCTACGACTTGTAATATGATCTACGAGTTATAGTCGGGGTCTCGTAATCAACTCTTCAAATTTTGCACTTCACTTCTACGACACAACTTCAAGACTCGTACACTGATCTACTATTCGTAATTCATGTTCATAGACTTTAGCTTCATCAACTTGTCCCTTACTAGAAATTTTCTCGAAACCCATCAGTACAATTCGTAGAATGCTTTACGACTCATATATGTGTCTCATTGAGCCAATCTTTAGAATTTATCCTTCACTAGAATTTATGACGAAACTGCCTCTACAACTCGTAGAGTGCTCTACAATCTGTAGAGGGTCTCGTAAACCATCAAAAACCAATAATCTTCTGCAATTTTGCCCCAAATCATGGCCAACCTCTCTTCCTGCAAATCTAAGCACATAAAATTCACAAATATCGCATTAAAAACATACAAAATCCTGTGTTTTAAGCATCCAAGATGTTGTATTTGACAGCACATCACCTGCACCATTGGAGATATAGAGTTCATAAGGGCACTATGTGATCTAGCTGGCAGCATTAATCTGATGCCCCTTGTGGTCTTCAAGAAGCTAGGACTGGGAGCCCCTATAATGATGAGTATGCATTTATTAATGGTGGATCGCATGGTGAAGAAGCCTATGGGGATACATTATGATGTGTTTGTCAAAGTTGAAAAAATTATATTCCCCTCAAACTTTGTGATCCTATATTGCAAAGTCAATTTTGATGTGCCAATCATCTTGGAAAGGCCATTCCTAGCCACTGATAGAGTACTAGTAGATGTGGAAGTCGGTCAACTCAAGTTCAGATTAAACAACGAAGAGGTTTCTTTCAATATCTGTCAGTACATAAAGCGGCCAGCTAATTTGAAGAATGAAGTTTGGGATTGGTGAAGTCTGAGTAACCAATTTGGCCAAGTCATGCCGCGATGATAAATCAGGCGCTTCTTGAAAGACAACCCAAGGTGGATCCTGGCGCTTAAGTGCCCAAGTATAATTTTTGACCCTTTTGTTTTTATTTTACTTTGATTTGTGCATTGGGGAAAATGCACATCTTTTTCTATAGGGTGTAGCTAGTTATAGGTCTCAGTGAAGTTTGAGTAGCTTAGGTCCATAATAACCCCAATTTTTTTATCCCGAGGTTTTCTTCCCTATGTTCTTTTTTCCTGTGGATATTTACTTTTTGTTGAACCGACATGTTTAGGATGTTTAGGTAGTATTTGTAGCATATAGTATTAATATCGGTGGCATATAACATGTTTTAGTCTTTTGTTTGAAAATAATGATACCCACCAAAAATTTTGATTAGTAGTTTAGATAGCAACCATACATGTTTAGGTATATGACAATATTTGTTCTGATAAGTAAGGATAGATTAAGTTGAAAAGCATGATCTGAGAATCTTTTGTTGATGATGTAGTCAGTGCCATGTGAATATGAGTTTAATTTGCTAAATTCATGTGTTGTGTGCTAATTCAAAACCTGCCCTGTTACACTAAGTTAGAATGTAGATTAATCGGATTAGGAAAAGATCTTAGGCCTTTGTTCTTAATAGTCCACTTAGCCTAAATAACCAACCAGAATTGCAATATATCCTTTGTTCCTAATGTTTGAGCCTAATATGTACCTATTATTTCAAAACACATGACTAACCTAGCCTTATTATTTGTAAAATCCTAAAATTGGCCTTGGTCCTTCCTTGAACATTATGCACCTTGACTGAGGCAAAAGCCTAAGTTGAGGGTGGCCACCAAAAGTTGCCCTGGTTCTGAGGATAGATATTGTGCACCTCAACTCAGGCCAAAAGCCTAAGTTGAGGGTGGCCACCAAAAGTTGCCCTGGTTCTGAGGATAGATATTGTGCACCTCAACTCAGGCCAAAAGCCTAAGTTGAGGGTGGCTGGTGTAAAGGGGGAAACACAAAAATAACGGGAAAGTTAGTGATATAAAGGAAAAGGGAAAATCATGTACTGGGTATAAGAAAAATAAGTGATGCATTAGTTGGGAGCTAAAAAAGAAAAATGAAGTGTAAAAGTAAGGCAAAAAGCTGGAAAAAGGAAAAGCAAGCACCTAGAAAAGCTTAAAATAGGAGGAAGGGAGGATGAGATGAAAATAATAGAGTTAGTAGGGCAAAAGTGTAGAAAATCGCAGTGTCAAGGAGGGCCTTTAGTCACTATGTTCCCAAAATATCATACCAAAGTGAGCCTACATTTCAAGCCTAGAAAATCCTAAAGTGATCCTAGTCCAAGTAGTTGAAGGTCTTTGTTAGGAGTATAGGGGCAAGCCTATGGTATTAGGCATGATGCCTGAATATCTTTTGTGAGAGTGAGTGATTTTGCATAGTCCCAAGGTTCTACATGAAAGCATCATTGAGTGTCAAGTATAAGACTTCTTTCTGTGAGGACACTTGTATTGCAGTGTTAACATTAGACTTGTTCAGTAATTATTGATTGTTGATAATACCTTACTTGTCATAGTTGTGTTGTCATATGCCCTAGTGTATGTTGGTCTGCTAGATATCTATATAATCTTATTTTGAAAAGGTGATATGGGTATCTGAGTTTGAAATTTATGTGATGTATGTCATTGGGTTGAGGTTTGTGTTACTGTATTATCTATACAGATTGAGTACGCCACTTGAGGACAAGCAATAATTTTAAGTTGAGGGTGTTGATGTGCTGTCAAAATAAAATATTTTTGATGCTTAAAACTTAGAATTTTATGTGTTCTCAATACAATGTTAGTTGGTTTTATGTGCTTTTGTGTTATATTTGCGGGATTACAGGTTTGGCCTTGATTTTGGGAAGAAATATTGAAGTTGCTAAATTTTAGTGTTGTACGATACCCTTTATGAGCCATTGATCATTCTATGGGTCATGAAGTGGTTTTCATGGACAATTCTAGTGAGGGGTAATTTTCTGAAGTTAATTATACGAATTCAAGATTCCATGTAATAGTCTACCTAGTCTTATATGTCGGTTATGGTTATATTACCATATATGTAATGTAAATTTATTTATGGATTTGATGCAGAGTCATGGTATGATTTACGAGTTGTAGAAGATGGTTTTTGCCCTGAGGATCAGAGATTGGGAACATTTTGAAGATTCATCAGATGCAACCCCTTTATGAGTCATAAATTACTTTATGAGTCATAGAGGGGTATCGTAGACTTGAAGTCCAATTTTTCAGAAGCTTTATACGAGACCCTGATTATGAGCCGTGGAGTGCAATACAGCCTATAAATCTCTTTCATACGGCATGCCAACTAGTTATCTTATTTCATTTAAAACTTGTATTTTACGTATTATAAATAGGTATTTTAAGGTTATTTTTCATAAGTTTTTTGTTTAGTACTCAGAGAACTCAGTAATTTGAGAGAGAAAATAGTGAGGTTGCATTGGAGAGTCTTTTAGAATACTTGTAATTTAATTTCATCTTTAATCTTATGATTCTCTTTGAATTTGGATTCCCTAATTCTTAATTCACTTGTGAAAGTGTTCAATTATGTTTTTTCAATTCATGATTCTTGCATCTGCATAAAGCATGTGTAGCTAAATCCACAACTAGGGTTGTGGGAACCATGACAAACTAACAAGGTAAAATCAGATAATTCATAATTTTTGGAAAGTATGCATGCATGTATTAATTAGCTCTCTTCATTTTGTATGATTTCTGATGGTGGCCAATATTAGAACTCACCTAGTGTTATTGACTGTACCAAGGTAGTAATAAATAGGAAAAGAGATTAATTAATAAGATTTAATTAATATATTCTCATCTAATCAACCAAACTGGGCCAAAGGAAGGTTGTACTGGAACTAGTAGGTAAGAGTTAATAATGCACACTATGGAGATAGGCTAAGTCACATAGTGAAATTTGCCACTCACCTTTGACCAAAAGACTTGGTGAACTTAACTTACCGTCCTGCATGTTACACAGTAGAAAATAATTAGGTTATCTAGTGATACTGAGTTGGAGAATCATAATGAACACAATACCCTAGTTTCTCTCCATATTGACTTCTCTCCTGTGTTAGTTAGTTTAGTTTTATTTTCCCTTGATTATTACAAAAAAAAAAACCTTTGGGGAAGTAAATCAGTTAACTACTCAATTGCAGTCATTGAATTCTCTTGATTCTACACATTCCATGTGGGTTCAACCCTAACCTTGATTACGTTCTATTTCTTGACAACGACCGCTTTATCCTCTAAAAGGAGATGTAACTTGGGCGACATCAACTAGTTTCATCCATGAAGCCCAATCCAAAACCTCCTTTTTAACAAATTTCATGGTGAATTCTTATGGGCTTTTAAGCTATGATTCCTAATGTATGGACTATGATTCCTTTATGATGGTTATGACTAATTATGGATGAATTATAATGAATTTCATGATGTATATGATTTCGAGCAAAAGTATGTGATTTCAAAGTATGCATGATTAGGACTTAATGATTTGATGTGGGCTTTTTTATTAATAAACTAGTTTGATTAGTTACATGTTTTCCCTATTAATCCTACTTTACTGCATGGTTTTCACTTGAATATTCATGGACCTGCACTAAGCTATGAATCTCTATGCCTATGGTCTCGAGTATGAAAATCATATTTTAAGTGATAATGATGATGATATTGAGATAATGATGATGTTATAAAAGTTATGATGATGCTATGATAAAGAGGGTATGAAAACCCAAATGTTTACGATGATGTCAAGGTGGGAATGTCTACCCACATTATAATGAAAGTAAATAACTAGAATATTCTTGTGACATGATGTTTTATGAAAGACTATGATGATTATTTTGAGAGCTATAAAAGTATGATTTTAACGAAGTATGAACTATGTTGAAAGTTATGTATATGCATGATTTATGTATTCCATGGGATATGAGTTATAATCGAGTAGACTTACGTGAGGGGACTATCTCTAAAGGTCCTTATATAAATCCTCAAGTCCCATAACTATGTGCCACCATAGGGATGATGTTCATGTTTTATCCCTTAAAGGTATACTATTGGATCCAATTAGGTTATATGATGGACACTGATTGTGCTATGATATAGCCTAAAGAGTAGGGTCAAATGATGGACACTCACTATGCTAGGATAGAGTCTAAATGGTAGGGCGAAATGATGGTTCTCATCGTGCTAGAATAGAGCCTATAGGGTGAGGATTGAGTCTACCTTGGCAAAGAAGACTCCTCTTAGTTTGATGTAGAGTGAATATCAAGATTCCATGTAATAGTCTACCTAGTCTTATATGTCGGTTATGGTTATATTACCATATATGTAATGTAAATTTATTTATGGATTTGATGATGCCTCTTCTCATGATTTCAAACGTGTATGCTCATACATATTTTGTCCCTATCCTAATGATGATGATCATGCATATTGATATTATT
Organism: Solanum virginianum; assembly: GCA_000787875.1. Taxonomy (NCBI): domain Eukaryota; kingdom Viridiplantae; phylum Streptophyta; class Magnoliopsida; order Solanales; family Solanaceae; genus Solanum; species Solanum virginianum. The sequence goes on along the minus strand of DF357829.1, from coordinate 76,399 downwards.
GTGATGTCTTTTAATTCATGGCATACCTATATACTTAATATATTCTATGTTCTAACACATACTTCTTTGCCTAGATGATCTAAACATGTAGGGAACGAGGATATTGTTCCATTTTGTGGTTAGGTTTGGATCTTATAGCTTGAAGACTTGTTGGTGAGTTCCTATGCTTTGGGAATGAGTCATTATGATGCTTTTCCTTTATGTTGAGACTTTATCACTTTTATTCTTTTGATGTAAGTCTTGAGGGTGAGCTAGCGAGCTATGTGCTAGTCCCTACCAAAATCTATGATGTAGAGGAATGAATTAGACATAATGAATTGATGTATATTCCCCTAAGGGAACTATAACCTATATTTTGATAGACATCTACTTGCTTATTCTCTTATGTATGCTTATTTTACATTATAATGCTTATGATATGAACATGACGCTTGGATGGGATGCCTTCGGGTGTCATATTCACCATGTCATAGCTAGCCCAAGGTTTGGGTCGTGACATACCTGGTCCAACTTGAAGGGAATTGGTCTATGTATTTAGAAAAGGCTAGATGGGGCTATGGTTAATGACAGATGGACGGACTTCATGCCTCATACTTTTGTGTCTCACTTTCCAAGTGTGGGTTCTAATCACTGCCCATTACTCCTGAAAATAGTTGATAAGCAGGTCATTCTTATCAGGTACTGTAACTTTCTTAATTGTTGTACTGATCAACAATCCTTCTTGGAGGCTGTAACCGATTGTTGGAAGAGACCTACTAAAGCAAACCCCATATGGATTTTTCATCAAAATCAAGAGATTATCTACCACTTTTAGCAACTACTCAAAATTTGAGTTTGGTGACATTTATGGTAAAGTAAAGGAGCTTTAAGAAAAGACTAGACAGGCTGAAGAAAGTTTAATCAACTCTGACTCATAGAATGACATAACTACTCTCCATGCTATCAATGTTGAATACATCAGATACTTGAAGCTTCAGGAATCTATTCTTAGGCAGAAAACTCAACTTCACTGGTTCAAAGAGGGTGATGCAAACTCCAGTTACTTTCATGCCCTAATCAGAGGTAGAAGAAGAAGGTTATATATTTGCGGATTCAGGATGAGGAAGGTAAATGGATACAAGGTGTTGATAATATTGTTAGAGCAGCTTGTAATCATTTCCAACATATCTTTATTGGTGAAAATAAATACATCCAAGAACAAGCCCTCCAATACATTCCTAATATGGTCACTACTAAATAGAATATTAGTATTCAGAGTATGCCCACTTCGGATGAAATGAAGAGGATGGTTTTTTCTTTGAATCCAAATTATAGAGCTGGTCCAGATAAAATGCATGGGAAGTTTTTTCAAGTGTGCTGGGATATTACCAAATGTGACTTCATCAAGGTTATTCAAGCATTTTTTGGTGGCCAGCTTATTCTTAAATATTTCTCCCATGCTTATTTGGTTTTACTCCTAAAAATAAACTATCCTACTAAATTATCTTAGCTAGACCCATAAGTCTCAGTAATTTTACCTATAAGATTATTTCCAAAATTCTTTGTCTTAGACTAGAACCTATTCTCCCCAACCTTATTCCCCTTAACCAATCTGGCTTTGTAAAAAAAAAAGGAGCATTTATAAAAATATTATGTTGGCTCAGGAAATCATCCACCACATCAAGAAGCCCAATGATAATAGTAATGTTGTTATCAAGCTTGATATGGCCAAGGCATATGACAGAGTCTCCTGATCATACACTTGTCTAATTCTCAAAATATTTGGCTTTGGTGAAATCTTTATAGATATGGTTTGAAGAATTATGTCCAACAATTGGTAATCAGTCATTATTAATGATTTCAGATATGGCTTTTTTCATTCTATAAGATGACTTAAGCAAGGTGATCCCCTTTCACATGCTATTTTTATTCTTGGGGTAGAGGTGATGTCCAAGTTATTGAATAGGCTCAACTTCAATAGTTGATGATGTAATTATTTTTACATATGGTAAGAGGAGGTCCCTCAAGCTTATTATGCAGACTCTCACCACCTATGAAAAGGTGACTGGGCAGGTAGTCAATAAAAATAAAAGTCACTTCATGATTCCTTCATTTGTTTGGGCTACTACTGTTAGAAGAATAAAAAAGTTACTTGTTTCACCCAAAAAGATAGCCCTATAACCTACCTTCATTGTCCTATATATATTGGGAGACAAAGAATCATTTACTACTCTAAGATGGTGGCTAAAGTTCTCAACAAGATCACTAGGTGGCAAACGAGGATGCTTTCTTATAGAGGAAAGCTAGTGTTGGTGAAACATGTCTTGCAGTCACTTCTAAGTCATCTCCTCTCCATTGTTTTTCCTCCCAAAACAACTCTCAGACAGATTTAAGGGCTCATTGCTGACTTTTTCTGGGGTTTGAAGAATGACAGAAAGAAGTACCATTGGTCCTCAAGGAAAAACTTAAGCTATCCCTATGATAAAGGTGGCATTGGAGTAAGATAGATGGCTAATGTAGAAACCTTATTTCAATATAAACACTAGTGGATCTTTAGGTCTAAAGGGACTCTTTGGGGAGATTTTCTAATGGCTAAGTATTGTCAAAGAGCCAATCTAATAGCCAAAAAATAGAACAGGAAGTTTTTTCCCAATAGCCAAAAAATAGAACAATGGTTAGTCATTAGTTTGGAAATGTATGATGAAGACTAAGCTGAAGACTGAGACTCACATTCAGTGGCATCTTTTCTCAGGATCAACTTACTTTTGGTGGGATAATTGGCTAGGGATTAGTCTCTTCGCACATTTTAGAATAAATACTACTACGCCAAATAATATCAGAGTCTCAGCCTTCCTGAATCAGAGGTAATGGAATATTGGTAAGATAAATCAAATCAACCCTACTCAGGTAGCTCGTTAGATCCTTGCTCATCAACTTCATTATAATGTAACCATTCCTGACAAGGCTGTTTAGAAGCCAAACAATGATAGTTTATTTTTTGTTCATCGACATGGAATCTCATTAGAAGGTGGAGAGATAAAGTTTTTATTAACTCCCATACCTGGAGCAATTTTATCCCCTTCAAATATTCCTTCCTTTTATGGATAAATTTGATGGTAAGCTTCCAACAAATGAAAGCATTATCACCTTTGGTCAAGAACCTGGAAGTTGCTTTTGTTGTCAGCCCCTGGATATGATACTACTGACCACATCTTTATACTTGGGCAGTTTGCAAGGAATGTGTGGGCCCTATTTGCTAATTATCTTGGTAAAAATAAGAGTTATGCTCCCTTGAGAAACCTAGTCATGAGATAGTGGTCTACTAAAAGCAAAAATGTTATGCATAAGCTCATCTTCGAAGCTATTCCTACCCTTATTTGTTGGAGCTTGTGGAAAAATAGATGTGCAAGTAAATATAGTGAGAAGTCTTCCAACATTGCAGGGGTTTAATATGTTATTTTATGTAGAAATCACATGGGTGAATTATTAATTGCATATTCTGCCCAGTTAGGGTTGGTACCAATAACCAAACTGAACTACAAGTTGCAATCTTTGGGCTAACCGGGTGTTCTCATTTAGGATACAAAAAAGTGGTGCTGGAAATGGATTCTGAACTCTCTGTGAAATGGATAAGAAAGCAACTTCAGCCTCCTTGGCTCACTGTATAGCTCCTTACCAATATTCATAATCTTACTAGCCAATTTTAGTACTTCAGATGCATCCATACCTACTAGGAGGCTGATTTTGCTGCTGACAGCCTATCAAAGTATAGTCACAATATTACCTCTCTAAAACTCCTCTTTACAGTGCAACAGTTACCAAAAGCATTCAAAGCGCATTTTGCTATGGACAAATATGACATGACTAGCTTCAAAAGAAAAAAGTAAAAAAGAATCAAAAAGCCACCCTAAGCTAGTATAGCTTTATAATGATTAGGTGTCTTCTTTTTGCTTGTTTCATTTTTTAATGGGAGAGTCTCTCTTATTTATTGCTCTTCTAGACTAAATGTAATGAGAGGAGTCCTCTCTTAGGTTTTAGTTTAGCTATTGCACCAGTCTAATAATGGGAATGAGTTGGCCAACCTTAATAGGTTGGCCGACTTATGAACCACCATAGGATTGGAGGTAAGTTTTATGTCCCTCTCCTTATACTTAATTTTATTAATATTTTAATGCTAAAGCCAGGAGGTGTTGCTCATCCCCTGACCCACTACAAGGATCGTTAAAAGTTTTTAAAAAATGATATATTTGTTTGACTACTGTTTTTCTTTTCTTCTTCTTGATTTTGATGAGATACCGCTGCACATAGTTTTTTCAGCGATGAAGAATGCCTATCAGCTAATAAGAGAAAGAATTCTCTTGCTACCTCTTGTTGCATTGTAAGTGGTTGCAATTTTTTTAGGTATAATTTTCCTATCAAAAGTCCTTTACTTTTTAATTTTCTACTTTATTAACATACTAGCCTCACCCAAAGTTTTCTAAAAATGATAAAAATAAATAGATTAAATGTTGTAAATAATAATAATAATAATATATGTGTTAGAAGCCCATGTAGCTTATAAAGGAAGTTCTTTAAAAAGGAAGCTCTTCCCTTAGCATACAGAGGAAGTTCCTTATAGAGGAAGTTTTTTCCCCAAGTTACAGAGGAAACTCTTTCCTTAGTCTATATATATATGGCTTTAGTCCTTTGTAAAACATATGTTGAATGAAAGAAAAAAAATTAAGTTCCTCTCTCTACACTTCTTACTATTTCCTCTTTTCCTTTACTCTTTATATCGGTTGTCAATTTTAGCTTCATAACACGTTATCAACATGAATCTTTGCCCATTTCAAGCTACTTCAAACAAGTAAAAAGTGGTAAGAATCTTATTTCTCTAAAAATTTTAATATTTCTAAACTTGAATTTGTTGCCCTTGATATATCGGGCACTAGATGCAGAAATTCATCTGGATGCGATAGGTCAAGTACACACTATCAAAGAAAATAACCAAGTATTCAGTCAAGATCATGTCAAAGCTATGATATTTCTCTACCACTATCTTGACGAGGGATTAAAAATGCAATATCTAACTTTGAAAGATCCCCTCATACTGTGGAATGATCTAAAAGATAGATATGAAACTTAAAGTTGGTTGTTCTTCCATAGGTGCGTCATGATTGGCTTAATTTAAGGTTGATGGAATTTAAAAGTATAACAGAATATAATTCTACTATGTATAGAATAATATCTTAGTTAAACTTATGTGGATAACATGTCATCGAACATGATAAGCTCGAGAAAATGTATTCCACATTTTCTCCTGTAAATATGTTCCTGCAGCAGTAATATCGGGGAATGGGCTGTTAAAAATATTCTGAATTACTTTTGCACCTTCTTATTGTTGAACAATCTAATGACTTATTGATGACAAATTATGTGAGTCGACCCGTTGGTTTTATGTCACTCCCTGAAGTGAATTAGGCAAATTATAACCAACGAGAAAGGGGTTGTGGCCCTAGTCGTGGTCGTGGCTGTGGTTGTAGAAGAAATTATAATCATGATGGTCGTCATGCACCAAGGAATGATTAGCAGTGTAAAAAGAAGGGTGAAAAGTAGGAGGTTGTGCAAAAGAAAATTTCAGAAAGTATATGCCATGGAAGCAGAGAAATGGGGCACTAATCACATACCTGTCGATCATCCAAGCATCTGGTTCAGCTCTATCAAGCATCCTTAAAAAGGGGTAATACTAATCCAGAGACAAACTTTATCTTTGAAGATAGTGCGGAACCCATACATAAGACGGGTAATAATGCAGAGGCAAATTTTATCTCTGAAGATAATATTGAGCCCATGCATCTGGATATAGCTAATTTCTTTGATCTCCTAGAAGGAGAGATGATCGCTGATGGGCCTGCTGTAATCTAAATAACTTTCTTTTCTGTTTGTTTATGTTTGTTGGTATTTCTCGAATATCTGTAAATAAATAAAGTATGTAGTGACTTTGTTTACTAGTAATGTTTACTTTATTTTATTTTTGAAGAAATGAATATATCTCATAATTAATTGAGGGCTCCAGAAGAGCTACTATATTTCTGCCTAAGGGGACAAAACTTGTTATAGAAGATACATTTTTCTCTTCTAAATCCCCAAGAAACTTGTTAAGTTTCAAAGATATCCTCCAAAATGGATACCATATCGAGACACTAAATGAAATGAATATTGAATACCTTGGTATAACCAAGAGTGTCTCAGGCCAGAAATATATTTTGGATAAATTATTGACTTTATCATCTAGCCTATCTTATGCAGAAATTAGTGCAATTAAAGCACATTTTATCGTAAACCAGAAGTTTACTGATCCAAAAACCTTTGTACTATGTCATGACCGAGTAGGTCATCCTGGATCAATAATGATGAGACGAATTCTTAAAAATTCAACTGGTCATCCATTAAAGAACCTGAAGATTCTTATGAATGATGAATTTTTATGTGTTGCTTGTTATCAAAGCAAATTAATTATCAGGCCATCAACCCTGAAGGTTGGCATCAAATTCCCTAACTTTTTAGAACATATACATGGGGATATATGTGGGCCTATTCATCCACCTAGTGAATTGTTTAGATATTTTATGGTCCTAATAGATGTATCTTGAAGATGGTCTCATGTATGTCTCTTATCATCTCGCAACCTGGAGTTTTCAAGATTATTGGCACAAATAAGATTAAGGGTGCAATTCCCAGATTATCCAATTAAATCTATTCGTCTAGATAATACTAGAGAATTTACATCCCAAGCTTTTGATGATTATTGTATATCAATTAAGATAAAAAAAATTGAATATCCGATAGCTCATTTTCATACTCAAAATGTCCTTGCAGAGTCATTTATTAAGCGCCTACAATTGATAGCTAGACGACTGCTTATGAAATCAAAATTATCCACTACCGTAGGGGTAATGCTATCTTACATGCAGCAGCACTTGTACATCTCAAACTGACTAATTATAATAAATATTCTCCATCACAATTAGTATTTGGTCATGAACCAAATATAGCTCATCTTTGAATTTTTGATTGTGCAGTATACATGTCTATAACACCACCGCAACGTATTAAGATAGGCCTTCAATGAAGGTTAGCTATATATGTTGGGTTTGACTCACCCTATATAATTCGCTACCTCGAAACGTTGACAGGAGATTTATTTACTGCTAGATTTGCAGATTGTCAATTTGATGAAATAACTTTTCCATAATTAGGGGGAGAGAAAAAGAAACCCAATGGAAACATTGCGTGGAAAGTCTCATCATTATCTCTTTTTGATCAAACAAACACGCATATGTAAACAGGAGATCCAGAAGACCATCCACTTATAGAAAATAGCAAATCAAATGCCAGATACATTTATTGATTTACAGTGGATAACTAAATCACATACCCTTGTAGTGAATGTATTTATCCTGATTGATGTCCCAGAAGTGAATGTGTCTATCCTGATTGATGTCCCAGAAGGACCATCTGCTAGTGCCATAGCTTCTGAATCACAAACACACCTGAAGCGTGGTAGATCATTGGGTTCAAAGGACAAAAATTCTAGGAAAAGAAGCATAAAAAATGATAAAAATGACACTATAAAAGAACCTTATGAAGAGATAAAAGATTCTTCAAGAATTCTTTATATTGTTTGTTCTCGTGATAAGTTGATGAAATCAACTAGTTGGGACTTAATCCCCTAAATTTTGAAAGTATAAAAGGTGAAAATGGGATCGTTCACTATCATGTGATCTGTAAAATAGATGCATCTATAAGATAATCATATGTGTATTTATTGTCAACCAGAAGTTTGACATTCACAAAATTATTTGTGCCAAATAATTTAGTTAAGTGCACAACTTTCAGAATACATAATCAAGATAATTCATCTTGATAATATTGATAAATATCCAAGCTAATTGACACTAAATGTCTTAGATAAATAGTCAATCATTGCTTATGAAAACAAAGCTTCGTGGTCTGAAATATGATAAATTATGGTCAAAGATATGCATCGGTCTAATAAATTATGATGATGCATAAAAATGAATTTTCCAAAGATAAATTGAAATATGTGTTAGTTTGTGTAACATAAGGGAGAAATGACCTTATTGAAATCCCTGAAGGATAGAGTTTATAAAATAAAATAATTCTTGAAAAAGAAAAGGAGTATCATAATAGTCGTAACTAAGAGGTAATATGCTCTTGAAGAGCTTATGACATAACACTTCATGTAATCTCATGAGAGGGGTAGCTACCTGAAAATAATGAAGTAAAGAGATCTCAACAAGTTATGTCACATTACAAAATGATAAAATCGATGATATATTTGCATGCAATATAGTGCTCGATCTCATGCAAAATAGTGGGAATCTTGAGCCTAAATCTATCAAAGAATGTCGACAAAGATGTGATTGGCCAAAATTACAAGAGGTCATTCAATCATAATTGAATTCACTTGTTGAACGTAAAATTTTTGGACCTATAGTCCAAACCCCTAATATTATAAAATCAGTTGGCTATCAATAAATTTTTGTACGAAAATAATTTTACATGGGCAAAGAACATTCATTAAATACTCTAATGGTTATTCAATCACTTGAAGTGAATAAAGACCCATTCTGACCTCTAGAAGAGAATGAAGAACTTCTTAACCCTGACGTGTCATATCTCAGTATTATAGGTGCACTTATATATCTTTCTGGTACAATTAGATCTGATATAATATTTTCTATTAATTTGTTGGCAAGGTATAGCTCTTCCCCAATGTTGAGACATTGGAATGGTAAAGGGACTACTGATATGGGTCTGTTTTATACTAACAAAACTTTGTATAGATCTTGTTCATTATGCAGATGTAGGTCATTTATCAGATCCACATAAAGCCGATCTCAAACAGGCTATCTGTTTGCATATGGAAGAACTGCTATATCATGGTGATCTATAAAGGAGTCTATTGTTGCTACTTCTTCAAATCATGCTGAAATAATAGCGATTCATGAAGCGAGTAGAGAATCTATATGGTTGAGATCAATGATACATTCTATCAAAGAAAAATATGAACTAAAAAAATAATGATATCAAAATAACCACGATCATATTCGAAGACAATATTGTATGTATAACTTAATTAAAAGGAGGATTCGTAAAAGGACATAGAATGAAACACATTTGACCAAAATTATTTTTCACACATGATCTCCAGAAAGATGATGATTTTGACGTACAACAAATGCGTTCAAGTGATAATGCAGCAGATTTATTCACCAAATTTTCGCCAGCCTCAACTCTTGAGAAGATAGTACACAAGATTGGAATGCGAAGACTCCACTGCTTGAATCATGGTCTTTGTTAGGGGGAGTAAAATACGCGTTGTACTCTTTTTTTCTTAATCAAGATTTTATACCACTGAATTTTTCTGGTAAAATTTTTAATGAGGCAACAAATGATACGTATTAAGAATAACATGAACTTCTAAAGGTGGAGTGTTGTAAATAATAATAATATATGTGTTAGAAGTCCATGTAGCTTATAATGGAAGTTCCTTACAAAGGAAGATCTTCCTTTAGCTTATAGAGGAAGTTCCTTACAGAGGAAGCTCTTCCCCTAGCTTACAAAGAAAGCCCTTTCCGTAGCCTATATATATGGCTTTATTCCTTCGTAAAACATATGTTGAATGAAAGAAAGAAAATTAAGTTCTTGTCTCTACACGTCTTACTATTTCCTCTTTTTCTGTACTCTTTATATTGGTTGTCAATTTTAGTTTCATAACATTAAGCATCTTTTCCTCTTATTTTTCTATTATTTTTTTCTTTTGACACCCTCTCTTATTTTTCTACTTCCCCTTGAAAATATTTGGTCAAATTTTCGTTAGGCATTTGCATGGATTCTTTTCCAATGTGTTTTCCCTGCGGTGAGAGTAGAACTGTGAACCAAAATAATCCATAAATATACTAAAGTTACACAAATAGACCATGAATCTAAAAGTGAACAAAAATAGGGTTATTGTAAAAATTTTTTACACTTTCCATATTTTTCGTAACAAGCTATTAAAGGGGAGTCGTTTACACTTTATAAAGTGTAAAAAAATTTTACACTTTGTAATTTGTAAAAGCTTTTTACCCTTTATCTTTTTACACTTTGTTTAAAGAATACTTTACAGACTTTACAAAAAGTCTTCTTCTTCTTCTTCGATGACCTAAATGGTCCCATACGACCCAATTCACTTACCAAAATCAATATTTTACTTCTTCTTTGACCTGAATTTGGTTTCATACTCGACCCTAAAAAGTTTTTACACTTTACAAAGTGTAAATTTTTTTTACGCTTTATGATGCATCAATGGTGTGATTGGTATGGAGGAAAATATTTTTCTGAAAAGTGAGTTCATTTTTAACTCATTTTTTCATGTTTGGTTGGTGAGTGAAAAATATTTTTCAAAAAATATCTCTTTTTGTTTGATTAATATATAAAAATGTAATAGCCGATAAAAAAACTAAAATACCCCTAGAATTGACCATGCGCGTAATGGTTCTTCCCATGCTCCATTTACAAATTTGAGATCGGATTTGTGATCAGTGCTAAAAATTGAGTCGGAAAATGGTCTCGACTCGATTTTAACGCGATCGAGTTGAATTAAATTTTTTCAAAAATTTCCAATACAGTGAGCTTTCTGCGTCCCTTTCACGAAATGCCAGGGATGCGGAATCCCACTTGTTTTATTTTTCATGAATTTTAACGTAAATTGAATTTTTCAAAAAACAGAAAATCATAGCGCACCAGTACGAATTTGGACTGTTTTTTTCTTTTAATTGGGACAGATATTTTAGACCTTTCCCACACCCCATAATCCTAAACTAGTCGATTTTAAGTCGAGTTTAGGCTCTAAACACTTATTTTACACCTTCATTCTTTCAAAAACGCTTTCAAGAAACTCACGCGCAAGAAAATCAAGATCGTAGTAGGGCTCAAGAATTATTTCCAATTCTTCAAGAATTCTTTTCTCAGGTATGTAAGGCCACTCTAAAACTATTTTTCAGAATATTTTAGAAAACATAACTTAGTTTCATCCAGAAGTTTAAAACACTAGTCAAGATTAAATTCATGTAATTTCTGTGAAGTTTAGTAAATTTCCAATTTTTCGTATAGATTTTTGATAAAGTATGATGATTCATGATTCTTTACTTGTTATATATAGTATTGAAACCAAGATTTATAGTTAAGAAGAATTTCCTATAAATTTCATGTGGGTCTCATGAACACCAATAAGACCTATAGCTTTGAGATAAAATAAATAATCATTTTCTAGAACTATTTTTGCATGTTAGCTGAGTAACCTATACGGTTGAGAATATTTGAGAAGATATTAGTTTTCAGTCAAGTTAAAAAAATCAGTTGAGAAAGTTAAGTAGTAAGTTGGACTAAGTCTCCGAGAGATTAGATTTTAAGAATTTAAAATCTTTAAGTATGAGCTATATAAAAGTATTTTGGGAGTAGTATTGAACACCGATAGAAGTAAGAGTAGAATAAATTACTTGAACTCATAAACTATGTAGCCAGCATAGGATAGGATTGTACCAAGATATATTCCTCATTAGCCACTAAGATGGCTCAATTTTGGGATGACTCCACTCTCCTAGTTCTTCATCCCCTACCCCGGCAAAGTACGGAATGGCTCTGGCAGCGTGGGCAAGACGTTGTATCACCACGAAGCTCATAGTGGTGGTTGTCGGTTAGAGAAACTCCCCAAGCTAAGAATATATGTTTTACATATAAGTTTCAGCATGTTAATTTCAGCATTACAAAGTATTTATTATTATGTTACTTATTCTGAGTTATGTTTATGTCTTTTGAGAAGTGTTATATTACCTTGAGTTATTGTTTTGGCCATCTTAAATATCGTACATTCCATATACTGACGTCCTTAGGACCTGCATGCAGATGCAGGTGACAGAGTTCCTCAGCAGCCGCTTCATTGAAAACTAGACAGCTTCCGGTCATCTTAGGACCTGCATCGTTTTATGATGCAGATGCAGGTGACAGAGTTCCTCAACAGCCACTTCGTTGAGAACTAGACAGCTTCCGGTCATTGGTGAGGCCTCTTCTCAGTCAGAGGCTCTTGGTTTTACTTATGTTTTCTTTTAGTATTTATTTCAGTTCTGGCTACTTGGGACCTGTCCCGGTAGTCCTTTCAGACAACTTTAGTAGAGGTTCCATAGACTATGTATTAAGTATTTTAGTTCATGTTTACTTCAGTATGGATTGAGAACCTTTATATTTCGGTTTATGCAGACAGTTATTGCTCTTAGCTTGTTACTTTTATAGCCTATCCACATTCATTTAAGTCTTCCGCTGAGTATGTAGCTAGGTCAAGTGGTTCGCTTGAGACCAACAATGATTCTGAGTGCCAGTTACGTCTAGGGTGTAGGCTCGGGACGTGACAAAAAATATTTTTTAGAAAAAAACTTTTATTTTTAGCTACAAAGTAGAAAACAAATTATAGGAAAATAATTAACATAAAAATATTTTCATAACTTAAAACATTTTAAAAATAAATATTTAAATTCTCTTTTTGGGCGTGGGGCTGGGCGGTTGGGGGCAGAGTGAAGCAAAAGATTAAAATTTCTAAATTTTTTTTGAGGGGGGGTGGGTTGCCGAGGAGAGGGGTTGAAGTAAAAAATTAAAATCTTCAATATTTGAAATTTTTTGTATGGGGGGCCGGGGATGGGTGGGTTTGGGGGCGAGATGGAGTAAAAAATGAAAAATTTTAAAATATTTAAAAAAAATAAAAAATTAATTTTTATTTTTGGAAGGGGGTGGGGGAGTTGGATGGGTCGAAATATGAATGAGCGAAAAAAATAAAATTTTCAAAATATGAAATTTTTTTCAAAAATAAATTTTTAATCTTGTTTTATTTAAAAGAATAATTTTTTTTGAGGTAGATTATGGTAGGGATGGGATAAAAAAATTAATTTGAAATTGGATAAAAGTTTTGGAAAATATTTTTCTTAATTTTTGGAAGGAAGTCATTTTGCTTAAATTTGAGGAAAATGAGTTGATTTGGAAAATATTTTCCAAAACATTTAAGCTAACCAAACATGAGAAAATGGGAAAACATTTTTCGAAAAAATATTTTCCTCCATACCAAATACACCCTCAATCAATATGGAAAAGGCTACAAAAATTACAAAGTGTAAATTTTTTTTTATACTTTACAAAGTGTAAAAATTATTTATACTTTACAAAGTGTAAATTTTTTTTACAATAATGTATCAAATCAATATGAAATTATAAAGTGTAAATTTTTTTTACACTTTGTAAAATATAAATAGTTCGTTTTTAATGATCTGTTATAAAAAATATCGAAAGTATAAATTTTTTTTACACTAAATTTATTTTTAGATTCATAATTTATTTATGTAACTTTAATGTATTTGTAACTTATTAATATATATGCGGTAGAAGAGCTCTAAATTCATGGAGAGCATTAAATTGCCATTTGTCATAATGAAATATAATACTTTCCTCTTTCACTGACAGCTTTAAATGGGTCCCGCCTATTCACCCTGCTGAGTGCCTCAACACTCGATTAGTTTATCGACACGTATACTCTTAGATCCTCACGCTGTCCCAATTTATCTAAACACAATCACTTTTTCAGTTTTCTTTTTTACAGTTAACTTAAAACTTCCATTTGATTTGAAAGATTGAAGAGAACGCATTTGTTTATGGTCTGAAAGTTACACCAAGTGGGTCATTATGCTGCGGCTTTTTAATAAAGATAGCTTGGTTCGTCCTCATCAGTATTTATAACTTCCTTCTGGTTCCAATGTCCTCATTCTTTTTCGGTTGATTTTTTCTCTTCTTCTTTCTATAGAAATAAATTCACAAATAGATCGTGATTAGTATTATTTAATATTATCTTTTTTGGTAAATTTATGCTTTATTGGGAATTGGGATAGATGTAGATATTGCCATTTGCTTTTTGGCTATATTTTTTGGGCTTAAAATTGGGGTCTGAATGTTGGATTTGATTCTCACATCTCACTGTAAGTTAGTCTCTGCTTTGTGGGTAATTTGATTGCATGCATTTCTATTCTACTGATTCTGTCCTATTTTACATAGTAGTAACTGATTTCGGATTTAGGAAGCACTTGCTTTTATTGCTCTAGGAAGATCTGTAGGCTAGTACCATTAATGAAAACCCATCTGGTTAGCTTAGTTTGAAGTCTCTATATTATTATTTTGCTTATGAAAGGTGTCATCTATATGCCTGCGTTTGGATTAGGTGCCATCAGTTTCTCTTGAAAGATAGGACAACAACTAGCATTTTACTATCCATATCTGGTTGCTTGTACAAATTAAAACATTGGTGCCCTTCCGTTTCTTAGTTTTGCTGATAAATGTTAGCGTTTGAACCTAGGTTGAAGGGACTCTTCACCTTCGGTGTCGTATTTGTGTTGACACGACATGACTATGGGTGTGGAGGCTGTACTGGAAATGTTTAATCGATTTTTGGTACTTTGACCAAAACCGATAGAGAATTTAAACACTGATACAACGATTCATGAAATCAAAACAAAAGTAGGCAAATGTGTTTTCATTGTTAAAGTAACCCAGAAGGCGCTTTACTAGTATTGTGTAATTATTTTTAGACCAATCCTGCACCTGCATCCGTATCATAAAATTTAGATCAGGGCATAGCTGATCTCTAGATCTGCATTCATATTGGCCACTAGTATCTGATCCCGAGCAACTTAGATTTGAACTCATGCATGTTGAGCTTAAAAAATAGTAGTATACCTTTCCTCAGCATGTAGGACTCCACGTGTTTTATTCATGACCAGAAATGAACCTATCTTCCCTCAGATATGTTGAATTCATTTCTGTTGTAATTTAAAAAAAGGTTTACATGGTCTGCTCTATTTGGGTGAATGTAGTATGGGGGATTAGTATATCTATGGAGAAATCATCAGCATTCCCTGAGAAGTGTGAAGTGCATTGTACTAATTACTTAATGTCATCTTTGACTTACATCAGTGTTCATATCTATCGATCACCACTGATGCTTCATGCTGTATATTGCGATGGCATGTTGCCTGAGCTCACATATAGAGAGGGGGCTGTTTTGATTAATGTTTCTAAGTTTGAAACGTTTTGTATTCCTCCCTAATCTTGATAGTTGTGATGACTGTAAATATTTGATCTTCTCTTCTGCTGCTTGAATTCCAGATCTTATTCTGTGGTCCTTTGCAGGTTTTGTCTGTACTTGATCATGGTATTTCATAAACAGAAAGATCTTGATTCATTTCTCTTCTGATGCGACATGGAGGACCCCTTTTTACATCTTGCAAGCTTGAGTTCTTATATAGCCCAGCAATTTTTTCAACTTATTGGTGAGTTCTCTAGAAAATATGCATGTGCAAAATATACAGTTCCTAAACTATTGTTTTATATTCACTGTATACGGCTTCCTATGTGATAAAGGTTGCTCTTTGTTTGATTCTATTGCAGAGGATCTTATCTGCAGAGATATCCTTGGGTTGTCAGAATATTTAGTTGACTTTGGTGGTCTACTTGTAAACTTTACTAGTGACTGGGGTTGTAGAACTGTTCATGAGGCTTATTCATTTCCTTCAAGAGTATCTGACACAGGAACAAGCTGTAGATTTCACCCAAGAAGATCTTCCATTGTCAATGATAACTTGCTTGTAAATTCAGTATTAGAAATTGTAAGAAGTAATCAAAGTTATGGAGGTTTCAGACTCATTTTTGAAGGGTAATCTTTTCATTTATATTATTTTCCCATCCTCCTACGAGGTCATTATGCAGGATATCTACAGATTCCTTGATTTTCAGAGCCAGAATTAGAACTCTGAACATAAGAAATCAACTTATCTTGGTTTTGCTTTTCTATTAGCGCATATCTCTTTCCGACATTACACAGTCATGACAGTCCTAATTTATTCTGCAGTTTGTTCATCTGGTTGTAGGTTGATGCTTCCAGTATATTGTCTGAGATTTTCTTGGAAACTTACATTGGCCTCTTGGAGGTGTTTCATATCTCATATCAGATGTGTTTTGGTTCGAGTTCAGAGGTTAGTAATCGCTTTCTTATAGTCCCTAAATGATAAATATTTGAAGTTTGATGAGTATTTTAGATCATTTCTTCCATGTGGCATCCAGCACCTTTACTTTTAGTTTCCTATTACTTACTCTTCTCCAATCTCTTCAGTGTTATATCCCGTGTTCGTAAAACCTTGCGTGGGTCATCTGATGACATTGGTTGGTTGCAACAAGCTCCTGGAATGGCTCCTGTTGTTGATGGTTCAGCTAGATTTAGAGAACTACTTCAAGATATTAGGTAAAATAATGGATCTTACTAGTCACTTCAGAAATAGAAACAAAGCGATATATTTTATCTTTGAAAATTTTGGTCTCCCAAAATAAAGAGTACACATCTTGTCCGTGGTGAATACTTGGTAAGTTTTCTTTTTATCAATTGAGATAGGTGCAGAGTAACATGAATATGAAACCACACCAACTGCACACAATTAACAATCATGAAAGGGTTCTATGCTCAGCTGATGAGATTCTCTCCAAGGTTGTTGCCATGTTTCATGTTAATTTTGAGTTTATTGTTTTACTGGCCCAACTTAGAGCCTCAGGAGTGATGACTTATATTTCTTGGAATGTGTGTATTCTTCTTCTTTTTTTTCTTTTTGCTACTCTGTGCAGTGATGATAGAGTTATCTATAACTTCTTAAAGTGATCGCCATTATATTAACTTTGTTAGATTAATACTCCTGTCAATTTGGATGAGGTCAACCAAACAATATGGTGTGCCTGTCATTTTGCTGATTCTCTAGGATATAGATTGACAAAGTTGTTTTAAAATATAGCACAAAGCAATTTAAAAAGTTACATTTCAGCAATACAAATCATTACCCTGTTTACTTTATGGTTTACGAACAAAACTTGTCTGAACATGATGTGTTGCAAATTTGACAAGTCTTGAAACACCATTCTTGTTTCAAATCTTGTCAGAATAAACAAAAGGTCTTAACATTGAGTTGTATTATTCCATGCCCATTAGCTCTTGGCTTTCCTGAAGGATTCTAGTAACTACAAATAAAGGAGGCACCAGGATATTTTATTCTACATTTTCATTTTGGCATGTTAATATTTGGGGGAATGCTAACATTGAAAATCACATTGCCCTCCTTGAGATTTTCCTTCATAAATAACCTGAAAGATTCATGTTTTGATCAATATAGCTGAGGATATATAAAAGCCATTTTATACATTATCCAACCATTTAATTCCTTTGCAAGTGGCTTTTGTTACTGAAGTATATGTGAAAACATATGGAGATTATCTTCACTTCTCTCAACTATTTTTGGTCCACATTTTTTTTGGAATCCTATGGCATGATTGTGTCAACCCAATAGGACTACCTCCAGTTATTAATGAAATTTAGTCCTATTATTTTTGTGAGTGTTCCTCAGATAACCATCTCTGGTTCAGTGTTTAAATTAATTCAAATATTTCATTGCAAATGCCTTACTGCCAATTAGTGACGATCTTCATTTTTTTTTTGTTTCTCTTTTTTCAGGAATGGACGGCACACACTGCCTGATTCTTTTGTTTATCTACTGATTCCAGGTTAATAAATCTCCTGCTGAAAATGCTACTTTCTTGAAACTTATTTTTGGTTAATGCAGTAATTTTTATCATATGCTTAGATTTAGGATGAATTGAATGTTAATTTTGTACAAGGTTATTTATGTTGTAGAGATATTTTAGCTTTTTGGACTTTTTGAATTGCAGGTTTTCTGCATAATATGTGTTCAATTGGCAATTTAAAACCTTCTTATGCTTAATAAAATATTGAAAAACAATTTCAATCATAGTAAATCTCTTTGTTGCTCCACCATCCTTTGAAATAACTAACAGTGGTATCGAAAGATTCATTGATCTTATGAGATCTATGAGTTCTTCTAAAGAATTATATTCAAAAATATTTTCAACCCATTTTTAACCGGTGCTTATTTTCAATGCATAGAGCTATTCTCAACTGGTGCTTATTTTAATGCACGGGGCTATTTCAACCAGTATCAATTTTAACCCACTTTTCAACCATGGCAAGCAACAGTCTCTTTCAATGTCCCACAATATTTCACTAGCAAAAGATATCTGAATTGGTCAGTAAAAATGAAGTCGCATTTTGGAATATATGTTTTATGGGATGCTGTGATGGCAGAAAAATCCTTACAACAACACCTTGCAAATCCTGTCATTTTCCAGACTAAAGCATTTCTAGAAAAAACTTTTGAGCAATACAGGATTTTGGAGTTTTTTAAAGCACAATACCAATAGAAGAAAAAGAAAGAAGAGATAGAACAATGATAAAAGAAATGTGCAAGTGCAAAAACAATCAACAGAAACCAACTATTAGGCCACAAATTGAGGAGCATTTTTTAAAATTGCAGTAAAGTGGATTATTGAAATTTACTTTTAGTTAGTACAGTACTTCTATGAGGTAGTGGTAAGGTCTGCGTACATTCTACCCTCCCTAAACCCCGCTTGTGGGATTTCACTGGGTATGTTGTTGTTGTTGTTTTTACTTTTAGTTACTACAGTAATTTTTGGCATAGTGAGTTGCTTAGGTTTGGGATGAATTTAATTTTTTTTGGGGTTGTTTCACTTGAGATATTTTCGCTTATTTGAATTTTTAAATTGCAGTTTTTTTTTGCATATTATGCATTCGAATTGGCTGTTTAAAGCCCTCTTATGCCTGATAAAAATATTGAGAAATAATTTTAATCATTTTAAATCTATTTGCTGCTCAACCATCTTATAAAAACAACCTACTTTTACCGGATAGTCATTATATTAAGAATTTTCTTCTGTTGGAGCTTTTCTTTTGATGACATAATTGTAGCAGGATTTTTCAGCAATCACGGTCCCTTGTATTTTGTGAGCACTAAGAAGTTTTTTTCGAAGATGGGGTTAACTTGCCATATTGCTAAGATTCATAGTGAGGTATGTACTAGTAGATAAACAATGTCTAGTCTGCTAATACATGAATTTGCTCACTGGAAGTTTTTTAATGTTCTTCCAACTATGCTTCTCTATTACTGTTGGATCATTTATCACCAAATGAAGGCATCTGTAGAACAAAATGCATGGGAACTGAAGCAATGCATTGAGGAGTTACACTGGGGAGCAGGAAAACATGTCATGTTGCTTGGTCACAGTAAGGGTGGGGTTGATGCTGCTGCCGCTTTGTCAAAATATTGGCATGATTTAAAGGATAAAGTTGCAGGACTGGCATTTGTGCAGAGCCCTTATGGTGGAATACCTATTGCATCAGATATTCTTCGTGACGGACAGATTGCTGACAAGGAAACACGAAGGATCATGGAGTTTTTACTATGCAAGTTAATTAAGGTAATTCCTTGGTCAACAACTATTTTGGGTTAAGTAAAAACTATATGTGAAACTTACATAGATATACTAGATTAAGAAAATATTTACCATTTATAGCAATAACAATTTATTTTTCGCTAAATATTTATAATACAGTTTTAATTCATATTGCAGAGAACTAATTATAAAATATATATATCATACAAATTCCATTGATGGATACTATTTTTATCACCCTTCAATACATTTATAATACAAGGTATCATTTTCTTACCAAACAAGTACAATATATTTCAAAATACTTATAATACATTTATATTGCATGCAAAATTCACTTTTAATACAAGTGCAGATTTATCATAGTATTGTTATATATTGCCATAAACGGTAATAAATAAAAAGTATCACTAAAATCAGTAATTATTTATTAAAAAGGACATGTCTAAAGTAATTTTTCCAACTATAATGCTGAAGTGTCCAACTCTTTCCCATGTTGGGATGTATAGCCAATTAAGTGCTTTGTTTAGCACTACAATCGCAGCCAGTTTGCCAAATATTGGTGTTCTTAACTTGTACCTTGAAATGTTGTACTACCACAAGGTAATACTGTCTTTTTAATGCATACTTATAAGTTTTTGAATACCTAAATTTGCCTTGGAGATTAATAGCATCAAAAGCTAAAATATAAACATCTTTCGGAAACATCCCATTTAGATTTTTATCAGATACCATCAACACATTTCATGTGCAAGTTAAGTGAACATACTGGATGCAAGATGTCTATTGTTTACAAATTATTTTCCAAGTTGTCTGGTTTTATAGTAAAGGACTAGAATATAAACAAATGGAAGTTGTGTAAGTTATTAATTTGAAGTGTTACTCATTAAGTAACTTAGCATGTACCTCTCTGGTAATATTTAAGTTCTTCATCCCCTCTCCTGATGGCCTATTGATTCTTCTACCACTAGATAAATTTTCTTAATGGGGTGAGCTTTTGTCGTACTGTAAATGATCTATATACCCTTTCATATGTCTGTTCTATGTATACCCATCGTATACCTGTTTCATATTTTTCTCACTTTGTTCAGTTTTGTTTCATTTGTACATGTAAGATTATGTGGCTGACATGCATAAACACAATATTTTAAACATTCCTCGGCATATCTCTTTATGAATATACACGGTGTTTTGATTAATAAAGTTAGATTATTTTGTATTAGGGTGATATACGGGCATTAGAGGATCTCACATACGAGAAGCGGAAGGAGTTCATAAATAACCACAAGCTTCCTGATGATATTCCTCTCATCTCCTTCCATTCTGAAGCCAGTATAACACTGAACGTATTAGCAACAATGTCCCATATAGCACATGCAGAACTTCCCTGGCTACCTTTGCCTGGATTTGGTGAAGATGACTCAGAAAATGTCATCCAAACAGGCTGCAAGGTGCCCGTCATAGTTCCTGTTTCTGCTGCACTGGCTCTTTGTGCACTCCACCTGCAACTAAGGTATGGAGAGAAGAGTGATGGTCTAGTGACCTGTCGTGATGCTGAAGTTCCCGGTTCAGTGGTGGTAAAACCAGACATAAAGCTTGATCATGCTTGGATGGTTTATTCCTCATGGAGAAAGGACCCTAATGAACCGGACGCTAGTGAAATGTGTGAAGCTCTCTTGACTATGCTTGTGGAACTCGGTATGAAAAGAAAGAAATTTTGTTAACTATGCATGTGATGTTGGATCAAATCCTTTCTCCGTGGGCTTTAGGAATCGAAACCGGACCAAGCTCGCACCTTGCCAACAATTTTTCTTAAAAGCAAAGGTGATGAACATTCAAGTTCCAATAACTAGATGGAACTGAAATATTAGATGTTTTTTTCATCATACTCTGTTTAATATGTATAGATATGGTTTTGTTTTAGCTAGTACGTAATCTCGGAAAAGTACCTTGTGTGGCACCTCAGGAAAAAGGAATTTGAAAGAAAAATAAACATTACTTCTAAAAGAAAAATGCAATAACCTGGTATAACATGACATTGGTTAGGAGCGTCAGGTTACATTGTTTGGAATTCATTCATTAATTTGGGTATGCCAAAGCTTTTGAGTTCAATGACTTACGTTAGTAAATTCTCAAAAATCCTCAGTTAGGGAATTAAGTTGCTCAGGGAGACACTTCCTGAGATCACCTCAATGAATAGAGTTTGATTTTGTGCTGAGTTTATTTCTGTCATATTTGGTTTAAGGGTCTTCTCTCACCATTCCCGACCTTTGCCAACACAGATTGATATTTGTTCTCTGTCATGCATCTAGGCGTTTTCCTAGAAATTTCTTGGATGTTAAATCTTTAAGGGTGTTTGATAGGATGTCTTAGAGAAAACAATAAATCTATTAGCTGTGTGTTATAAACATATTTTTGTTATAGTGAATGTCTATTATGTAAGTTAGAAACTCTGATGTAGGGATCAAGTTAGTTTTCCTTTATAAATAAAGGGGTTATCTTTTATTGTAATTCCTTTATAAATAAAGGGGTTATCTTTTATTGTAATTCATATTTGAATATCCTTCGAGAGGAATAAAAAACCTTCTCTCTTCTCCCTACTTTCTTCTTCTTGTTCTTACTTTATACTTTCATATCACATTATTAGTACAAGACTACCATCTTAAAGATTCAAGGTCAATGCATTATTTATTTATTTATTTTTATTTTTATTGATATGACAAATCTTATGGAACTTGAGTTCGTCGCTCTTCATAGTTCGGGCAAGAACTACTTTTTTATGTGTATTAGATGTTGAAATACATTTGGATGCTATGGGTCTTGGAGACACCATTAAAGATAAAAATGTATCAAAACAAGACTCTGCTAAAGTTGTGATATTCTTGCATCATTATTTTGATGAAGTTTTGAAAATTGAATATCTCACAGTAAAGGATCCACCTGTTTTGTTGAAAAACTAAAGAAAGATATATCACTTGACAATGGTCATACACCAAAAAACATGATATGATTGAATGCATCTAAGGCTACAAGATTTTAAGTCTATTCAAGAGTATAATTCTGCTATGTTTAGAGTTATTTTTTTAGTTGAAACTGTATGGAAAAGCAATTAGTGATATTGATATTATGGAAAAGACGTTCTCCACTTTTCATGCTTCGAATGTGCTGCTACAACAATAATATCGTGAAAAAGGTTTCAAAAAGTATTCTGAACTGATTTCTCATTTTCTTGTGGTTGAATAAAATAATAATTTATTGATAAAAAATTATGATAATCGACTTACTGGATCCATATCACTTCTTGAAATTCCTGAAGTGAATGAGGTGTACGTCCACCATGCTAGACGTGGAAAAGATCGCGACTGTGATCGTGGTCGTGATAATGGAGAAGAATGAAATTCGTTTTTTGGTGTTAATCATTTACCAAAGAAAAAAGGAAAAATGAAAGGGTGAGAAGCATGAAACAGTTAAAGCAGGGTGCTATTGATGTGGTATAAAAGACCACTATTCATGTAAGTGTCGTATTCTCAAACACTTGGTTGAGCTTTATCAAACGTCCCTAAAGAAGAAAGAGAAAAATCATAAAGTAAATTTTTATCTCTGAGAATCATATTAACATCACACAATTGGATGTAGTTGATTTTTTTTACACACCTTCAAGTAAAGATGAATTACTAGATTGGTGATGGTTCAGTGGTCATGGAAGAATGATCAATATTTAATTATTTAGCTATTGTATAAATAATGTAATGATATTGTTACATGAATCCTAGCTTTTAATTAGTTTAGTCATATTATAGTAGTTCATTATCGAATCAAATTTTTGTTTGATCCTGGCTTGATAAATAATTTTTTAGTTGAATAGTTTATAATATATTTTTCTTTTTACTGATTCTATATTCACTGAATGAAACTTAGTATCTATTGTTCTCTAAAATTATGCATTTTTGAGCTGCTTGTTGTAATCTTATTCGGCATGCTTATCTTGGATATTTGAGTTGATTATTTACTTGGTAGATCATGGTGGATTGTAATTAATCAAATACTAAAATAATTATGTGTTTATATTAAACTAGGCATTAAATTGATCCAGTGAACAAAGACATATATTATCAAATATTGCAATTACTATTAGTTTGCATTCTAATGATTTTATATTAAATACTGGGTAATTAGCCCACACGAATAAGTTTACAAATCCTAGTATTAAAACTAATAAAATAATCTAAAGTATTTCATTTTTTTCTATATAGAAAATTTAACATGATCAATTTATCTCAAGAACTTCTATTAATGTAATATTGCCAAAGTCTTAGTTATCTTCAATAATATTTTTGGATTATAACATTATTTCTTGATATAATTGGCTTATCAATAGTGTTTGAACTCCGTAACTTGAATATTAAATTACTATTATACCCCCAACTTAAAAATTAATTTAATATACTTTTTATATTTTATATTATATTTATTTAATTATATTACAATGAAAACATATAATTTTTCACATTAAAGGATTGTGATTTTTTTGAAAGGTTCTGACTTTTTTAAGGAGTTGTGGCTTTTTCGAAGAGTTGTGACTTTTTCAAAAAATTGTGATTTTTTCGAAGAGTTGTGCCTTTTTCGAAGGATTATTACTTTTTCTAAGTATTGTGACTTTTTTGAAGGGTTATGACTTTTTTCGCAGGGTTGTGACTTTTTCGAAGGGTTGTGATTTTTCTAAAGAGATTACTATAATACCCCAACTTAAAAAAATTAATTTAATATATTTTAAAAGTAGATAATTTTTCACATTGTAGTATTGTATCTTTTTCAAAGAGTTGTGACTTTTTTGAAGAGTTATGAATTGTGACTTTTTCGAATGGTTTTGACTTTTTCGAGGAGTTTTGACTTTCTCAAAAAATTGTGAATTTTTCAAAGAGTTATGACGTTTTGAAAGGTTATAACTTTTTCGAATGGTTATGGCTTTTTGAAAGATTATATATTTTTCGAAGGGTATTTCAAAAGGTTGTGACTTTTTCAAAGAGTTTGACTTTTTTAAAGAGTTGTGACTTTTTCAAAAAGTTGTGATTTTTTTGAAGGGTTATGACTTTTTCGAAGAGTTGTGATATTTTTGAAGGGTTGTGACTTTTGAGAAGGGTTGTTACTTTTCTGAATGGTTATGACTTTTTCGAATGGTCAGAACAGGCTAAAGTACCATTTAATCAGAAATGATGTGTTTTGAGTTTTGTGAACATCTATTGAGTTATTTAATTGGTTTTAAAATATTAAATTATTTAAGAAAAAATAAATAAGAATTATGTGAGAGTGCCACGTAGGCGGACATAACATTCTCCTATATATATGTATATATATAGTTATTGACTATTTATTATACACTAGTTAATTTATATTTCTTGCAAAAATGCTAAGTAATATGTCTTATTCGCATAAGTATAATAATTAAGTTGGTATGTGCAAGTATCCATTACTTTATTGATTACTTAGTAGAAGATAGTTAATAATTCGCTATACTATCTAACTTTTTAACTTGTAATACAATTTAATAAATATTTATTTTATTCTAAGTGAATATATGAATAATTCTTAAAGCATGTTATCTAATTATGAAAAAAATTACTTGATTGATTCTGGTATGACACATACGGTATTAAAAATGAATAATATTTTTCTCATTTAAATATAAAAAAATAAAGGTTACTGTAATTTCTAGTGATACTAATTTGATTGGGGTTTTCAAAAGAACCATTATAATTTTTTCCAAGAGAACTAAACTCATCATAAATAATAATTTATTTTCTCCTAAATTTCGGAGAAACTTGTTGAGTTTTAAAGTTATTCGTAAAAATGATTATTATATCCAATCAATGGATGAGATGAGTATTCAATATCTTGGTATCACCAAAAATGTCCGTGGGAACAAATGTGTAATAGAAAAGTTTCCTGTTTTATCATCTGATTTGTAATGAATAAGAATTAGTACAATTAAGGCACATTTTATATATAGTAAATTAGATAATTACGAATTTCAATAATTTTGTACTTTGGCATGATCGTCCTGGACATCCCGAATCTATAATAATACGACGAGTTATGGAAAATTCAAATGAACATCCATTAAAGAACCTAAAGATTATTTAAATGGTGAATTTTATTGTACAAATTTACTACTAATTATCAAGACAAGTTAATTGTGAGACCATCACCAGTTAAAGATGAACTTGAGTCCCCTGCGTTTTTGGAACATATACATGGGGATATTTGTGAGCCTATTTACCCACCTAGAGGGACATTTAGATATTTGATGCTTCTAATAGATGCTTCATCTAGATCATTGCTTATAGTTGATAATAAGATCGTTGCTTATGAAAACTAGGTTGCCCACTTTTATATGAGTCATACAACTCATACAAATTATCATATGATTGATAATTTATATGCTGCAATACTTGTTACTCTCAGATTGATAAATTATCATAAGTTTTCTCTATTACAACTAATTTTGGATAAAGAACCTAACATATCCCATCTAAGAATTTTTTTGAATGTGTTGTATATGTGCCTACGGCACCACCACATCACACTATGATAGGATCCCAAAAAAGGTTAGGAATATATGTTGTGTTTGAATTACCTTTCATTATTCGTTATCTTGAACCATTAACTAGATATATGTTCACTACTCATTTTGTTGATTGTTAGTTTGATGAGACACTTTCTTCAAAAATAGAGGGAGAAAATAATGATATCAAAAGAAAATTTTTGTGACAAAATCCATCATTGTCTCATCTTGATCCATGTGCTTCTATTTGTGAGTAAGAAGTACAAACGATTATCCACCTTCAGAGAATTGCAAATCAAATGTTAGATGCATTTACAAATTTAAAAAGGATTACTAAGTCACATATACAGATAATGTCCCTATTTGAATTAATATCCCCGTAGTATGATCTACTAGTGTCATAGCCAATCAGTCAAAAGCACGCTTGAAGCGTGGTAGACCACTGGATTCTAAAGATCAAATCATAGAAAAAAGAAAAATAAAAGGTGAAAATAACACTATGAAAGAATCTCATATGGAAGTTCAATATATGAATAAGTCTGATATTCTTGAAGGAATCAATGAGCTTGAATTGAATTGATAAAAAATCTCATATGATGTTGAAACTAGTTTGAATTGATTAAAAATAGTGGTGGGTTATGTATTTGCATATAATGTTTCAATAAAAACCATGCAAAATACTGAGGATCTTCAACCTAAATCTATAGTAAAATATCAACGAAGAAATGATTGGCCAAAATGATTGAATTTGTTCTTGATCTTGATCTTGGAACTTGAATTTATTCTTGATCTTGAAACTTGAATTTGTTCTTGAGTTTGATCTTGAGTTCAAGAGCTTTTAAGCTTATTCTTGAACCTGAATGCTTGAATGTTTGAATTCTTGAACTTGCAGAGAAATTTACAGCGTTTGATCCACAAGCTTTCTCTAGCTTTTTGTTAGAATTTTTATATGAATTCTGAATTATGAGGGGCCCCTTATATAGTTGTAGAAAAGAGGAGTTATGATAGAATCAGGCTTGCCAATCAGATTTGAGGTGACATGACACAGGAAAAGTGATTAGAATAGGTTTCCTTTCAAATGAAATGACGATATTTGATTGGTTGGAATACATCACTTGTACATGTGACATATTTTCATTGGCCTTTGATTGAGATAGGAATGTCATGTCATTTTGACACATGGTATGATCCTATTGACTTTTTTATTTGACTTGGCATGGTAAGTCATCCGACACATGGCATTAAGTGGGCCTCTAGGATAAGAGGACATTGGACCTAATAAAGTGGGTCATCTTCTCTAACCTAAATAAATGAAGTTGGACTTTTAAATAAATCCATTTTTAGATGATAAAATGCATCAAGAAAATAATAATCAAGAATAAAATTATCACAACAATTTGTAGTATTTGATTTCAATATGTTAGTGTTACAATTTCTATGAATCCTTTGATTCGCCTTTTCAAGTGTAAATTCAAGGGCGCTTGAGCTTGATCTTGAATCTGAAATTTGTTCTTGAATTTGATCTTGAAATTAAAATTTATTCTTGATCTTGATCTTGAAACTTGAATTTGTTCTTGATCTTGATCTTAAAACATGAATTTGTTCTTGATCTTGAAAATTGAATTTATTCTTGATCTTGATATGAAACTTCAATTTGTTCTTGAGTTTGATCTTGAGTTCAAGAGCTATTAAACTTGTTCTTGAACTTGAATGCTTGAATGCTTGAATGCTTGAATGTTTGAATTATTGAACTTGCAGAGAAATTTACGGCATTCGATCCATGAGCTCTCTCTAGCTTTTTATTAGAATTCTTGATGTGAATTCTAAATTATGAGGACCCCTATAGATAGTTGTAGAATAGAGGAGTTATGATGGAATCAGGCAACCAATCAGATTTAAGGTGATCTGGCATAGGAGAAGTGATTAGAATAGGTTTCTTTTCATGTGACATATAAGACCCTACCTGTGAAAAGTATAAAAAATGCAAGAAAATAAATTCTGAAAATTTCTGACTATCAGCTGCTACGAGGGGTCTTACAGGCTGTAAGTCATTGTACGACTCATAAGTTGGTTCGTGAAACCTGGGGCAAACTTTGTGAAATTTACAATTTTTAGGGATTCGACCTACAACTTATTAGACGGCCCGTAAAAAGATTTACGAGCTGTAAGTTATGTTATGGATTTGGGGATCAGAGAATAGTTTCTGAAAGTTTAAAGGTGACATCAGATGAAACCATTTCTATGGCTCATAGACCCGATCATGGCCTGTAAACAGGGTTTTATGGTCCCGTCTGACAGAATTTTAAAAAAACTACATCATTTTGCCCCGCAAAGGACCCCTTATCAGTATATACAACCCTAATCAACTCATTCTCTTCCATTTCAAAATATTTCTAAGTCCCAAACACTCTCAAGCCTCCTCCAAGCTTTCAAGCAAGAAGGACAAGCTAGGGTTTAAGTTTCTTCATCACTAAATTGGATTTCTCCATTAAATCACTAAGTTCAAGCAAGAACGACCAGCTACGATTTCGATTTCTTGATCACCAAATCAGATTATTCTCCATTAAATCACTAAGGAATGTTGGTTTTGATTGTGGGAACCTTCCTCCCGTAAGCTCAACCATTATTCCTCTAAATCTATTTCAAGTTATAGGTATTATGAAGACTCTATAAACTTTTTTGCATAATATGATTATGAAGGAACTTATGATGATATTATGATGAATATCATGTTATTTTGTCTTTGTATAACATTATGAAATGACAAGTCATGGGATGATCAAGTGGAGCTCCGGTTCCTACATGGTAACATTATGTAGGCATAGAGTATGCGTTAGTACATTGTATAACATTATGAAATGACAAGTCATGGAAATATGTGATTTAAGATAGGAGTTTAATGATGCGCTAACTATGCTTTGCTATGCTATTGTAGTTTAACTTGTATAAATTTGAAAAGGGATTTCATTATTCTCCTTATGTCCAAAGATATTGATTTTGCATGATTTTGAGCATGTATGCATACCCACCATGTTTTACCAAATTATGTACCAAGCTTCTTATGTTGACTAAGGCTTTATGGCCAGATATTTGATTTATAAATGATATGAATTGTGAAGGGCTATTATGTATGTTATGGATTATGAGAATGTTGTGAAAGTCTATGAGAAGTTATGAAGCCCTATCTTTGATATGATGAAGCTTTGGTTTTGAAGAGCTACTCTATGGTGATATTATGAAATATGATGCTTTGTATATTATGATAATAAGTATGATTTGAAGTATTCCTTGGGATTGTGACCTAGCACCGAGAGGACCTTGGTAGATAACCATTGTCCTATAACTATGTTGCCATTATAGGTTTGTGAATTAGCTAATGGATCCATATAGCTTCAATTGCATTATTGACTAAAATGAGTGGTATTTTCGTATGACACATGTAAATCAAATACTGAAATGGGTGGTGTTCCTGTAAGGTTTGTAATATACGTATACCAAAATGGATGGTGTTCCCGTAAAGTGATGATGAGGAACTTTCTGAAAATGGTGGAGTTTTCGTAAGGTAAGTGTTTGGTTTACCCTAGCAAAGTAGACCACTCTTAGTTCGGTGTGGAGTGAACATCGAGATTCCAAGTAGTAGCTCGCTTAGCCTTATATGTCGGTTATAGTCACTTCCCATTTATGTACGATATGTCATATGATTTGATGATTTATCAGGCATGTTTTGACTATGTCATTGAGTACGTGTGGCATATTGAACTTACATTCATTAATTGCAATTATGCATATTGTTTAACTGGGCTTATGTTCTTTGTTACATTTACATTCCGCATACTTAGTACATTCCAAGTACTAATACATTCTTTTTGCCTACATAATCTCACCATCTATGATCCAGAGCTCCTTTTCATCCTTCTCCTCCTCCATGCGGCTAGACGTCCCGGCTGAAGATTGCTTGGTGAGTCCTCCATATCTGGGAACAAAAATTCACTTACTTTTGTACTTTGTTTAGACTCATTTATTTTTAGATACTATTTTGAGGGTGAGCCCGGGATATGTCTTAGCCCTCATTCCATTCATGATTTAGAGATATTGTTGGATATAATTATGTTATGTAAGCTATGAGCTTGACTTTTATGTTGTGTAACAATAGAGGAATCCCATAGTCCTCATTCCCCTTATGTTCTTGTTATATGTTGATGACGAGATGAAAGTCACAAGTTCCTATTGCCTCCATAGCGTGAGTCATACTTACCCGCTCCTTAGAAATTATTTGCTATGTGATTCCTGCTAATCCTCTTCCCTATAACATCCACATAGCGTGAGTCCAAAGCCTCATTTCCCTTAGAAATTATGTGCTATGTGTTTGTTACTCTTCCTTGCTTCCACGAAACCAAGGATGTGCTATGTATGCTTAAAAGGCTTGTTTGGGATCCCTTCGGGTTCCCATTCACCGTGTCATGTCTAGGACCTTTGCTTGGGGCTTGATAAGTTTGGTATCAGCGCGCTAAGTTTTTAAATGGTCCTAAAAAATTTAACACACCACATCGAGTAGTCTTTTTCATAGTCATGAAGTGTGCCATAATGATGAATGAGAGGCTATGAGGCATTCTGGGAAATGGTTCACTTCTTCATACTCATTGTGCTTTAGATTTGAAATGAAGTTTTCTATCTCCAATGGCTCATAGAGCTTCCATCTTTGAGGGTGAATCGACATCACAAACTCCCCAAGAGGAAGGAGGAGGAGTCACCCACGCTGAATACCGTAACGTGGTCACTCTTTTTGCAAGGGCCATGGCCAATCAAGGAGCTCAAGCTCCTTATGCTCCTACCCTGGCCTCAAAGGTGAGGGATTTCACAAGGATGAATTCCCCAGAGTGTCAGAACCCAAGACTAAGGCCTAAACGTGACATAGCAGATAGGGAACCCGAAAGGACCCCAATTAAGCCTCTTAACGTATCATTACACATCCTTGATCACGGAAGCAATTAAGCAACAATACAAGAATAAAATAAGGGCAAGGTACTAAGGGAACCTTTTCATATCATAAAACATCAAGAGTCAAAAGAGAGTTAAGCTCATAGCATTATTACAAAACTTGCCCAGCAACACCTCTAAACATAGAATTTAGAGGGAGCCAAGATAAGAAACCGGGCTCACCCTCATAGTCAAAACATACAATAAAGGAAAAAGAGTTTTTATACATAGCATAAGATCAAAGATATTGTCCCTGAAATTGAGGACTCACTAACTTGCTTGTAGAGATAGTACTAGCAATGGGGAGGATGAGGATGATCAAGTGGAGCTCCGGTTCCTACATGGTAACATTATGTAGGCATAGAGTATGCGTTAGTACATTTGAATGTACTAAGTATGTAGG
>DF357829.1:29211-45017 GCA_000787875.1 Solanum virginianum | reverse complement strand
ATGTAGGCATAGAGTATGCGTTAGTTCATTTGAATGTACTAAGTATGTAGGATGCAATGCAATAAGAGATAGGAAACATAATCGAAATGTATACTTAGACAATAAATGAGCACATGACAATATGACATGCATGATTGATGCTTGAAGTAAAACATGCTTACATAGAACATATTACATGTGTAGTAAGAGACCAATATTATGATGGATTATCACACTCTACCATCCATAGTGATAGAGGTATCAATCCTTCAATTGGTTGATGTTGGATTGCACCCTGCTATCCATGGTGATTGAGGTACCAACCCCTTATTTAGTTGATGGTGGATTGTACCCCGCCATCCATGGTGATTGAGGTATCAACCCCTCAATTAGTTGATGGTGTATTGCTCCCCGCCATCCATAGTGATTGAAATATCAACTCCTCAATTGGTTGATGGTGGATTGCACCTCTCCATCGATGGTGATTGAGGTATCAACCTCTTAATTGGTTGATGGTGGATTGTACCCCGCCATGCATAGTGATTGAGGTCTAGCACCCCCTCAACTAGGTGTGGTCAACTTGCAACACTATAGATACTTTTCATGAAATTAACATATATATACCATCCTTTTATCATCATAAAGTCATACAAGTCATAGGATATGCAATGGATCATCAATAGCTCAAGAAGCCTAAACCAGTCATTTTATCAAACATTTGGTAGGTGTGTAATGCTAGTGTAAAACCATGCAATTAAAGAGTGAAATCATGTAAGAAATCTTAAAGTAAATCAACCCACCAACACTTGGTAATACCACCTTGCAAAATACATCGAAACCCCTCATAAAAACTCATCATAGATCTTAGATTCATAGCTCAAAACATGCATAAAGAGTCAGACTTTAATGAAACTCCAACATAGTTCATAGGCAAATTCATAAAATGAAGACACATAAGTAAATCAACTTAGAAACATGCAATTTATGTAAAAAGGAAGCTTAAGCACAATGCTGAAAGGACCCAATGGTTGAAACCCACATACCTCAGCTTTGGGGAATTCCTTGATGAATATTGGAATGGAGACTGGAAGCTTGAATGAATTCCTTAAGATCCAGAAAGAGATTTGGTACTTGAATTTTGAGTGAAATACTTGTCCAAATGTTTGAGAGAGTATTGGGGAATGTCTTGTATGATATGAAGGTGAAATATGGCTAAACATAGGTATTTTCACATATGGGAAGACTTCGGCCCAAGACCCAAAGGACTTGGACCAGAACAAGAAAACTGGCCAAAAAGAATACCCTCTCCGTGTCCCTGGCCAGTCACTCCTCCGGCGCGGTTCTTCGCTGGAAATCGTCAACTTTGGAATTTTGAATTTTGATACGGTTGCTCTAAATTCGGGGTTAGACTCATTTCCCACTCAGTTTTTCCCCCTGAACAAGAATATGAAGTCGGATTTTTTTATATCAATGTACGTATTTTGGGATATATGGAAATTACGATTATGGGTACTTTCGATGTATATTTTCGGGCACTTTTTGGGGTCGTTTCAATATCTTTCTCTTGGGAATATTCTTCTCCGAATGTCAAAGAAATGTATATAAGAGGAGTGATTATGATGATTTCAGCCCCCACAAGAATGCAACAATGCACTTAAACATTTTTTTTTCAAAAATCTCAACATATATGTCGAAATCACCATGAACTTGTTAACATAAACATGAATGCATGCAAATGATATAGGGGTTGAAACTTAAGACTTTGAATCATAAAAAGGACTTGATCTGTTATCATAAGCTTGAGTAGAGTGAAAAAGGTACTAATATTGCTTTTCTATGCCCGCTTCGGCTTCCCGATTGATACTTTCGACTAGATGATTCTTCCAAAGGGCCTTGACGAGCACTACATCCTTATTAACCAACTTCCCTTCCCTCCCATCCATCTAATATGTCCACTGGAACCTCCTCTTAAGCCAACTCATCCTTCACAACACACTATAACCTGAAAGAGTTCTATAGTTCTTGAGTCACTAACATATCTCCTCGACCTAGATGCATGAAGAACCGGACGAACCCTATCCATATCCATAGGCAGCTCCAATTTGTATGTAGCCTTACCAATCCTCCTCAACACTCTATAAGGACCCATAAATTATAAACTCAGTTCCCTTCTTACCAAAATGATCTATACCCTCCATGGGTGAAACTTTCAAATAGATCCAATCACCAACCTTAAATTCAAGATCCCTTCTCCTCACATCAGCATAGGACCATTGACGACCTTGAGCTGTTTTCAACCTTTTTCTAATCAACCTCACCTTCTCTAAGGCTTCCATCACGAAAATCGGACCAACTAAAGCCATCTCTCCCATTTTACACCACCTAACCAGACACAAACTTAGCAATGTCTTTCTTCATACCTACGCACCAAAATGCATCCGTCAAATGTCTATACATCTTTGCAAAATCAGGACGAATAGAATAGGAATAATTATGAGCCTCATTAAGAATCTTCTCTTTCAAGTCATCAACACAAGGCACACACAATCTACTTTGGTACCTAAAGGTATCATCTCCCCATTGGGGGGAAACCTCCGCCTTGCCATCTCTCAACAAGGCCTTTGATTCTAACAAGGAGGGGTTAAGAACTTGCTTTGCTTTTACCTCATCAATCAAGGAAGATTTGAACCATCAACAACCAAAATACCACCATTATCAATCTCTTCTAACCTAACCCCCAATATAGTCAACTGATGGACCTCTCTACCCACCTCTTTGCCCCCATCATCAACATGAGCTAGGCTACCTATAGACACCCTACTCAAAGCATCGGCCATAACGTTAGCCTTACTGGGATGATAATGTACATTTATATCATAATCCTTAAGAAGCTCTAACAACCTTCGTTGCCTCAAGTTGAGATCTTTTTAGTGAACACATATTGGGGACTCTTATGATCAGTAAACACATCAACATGCACTCCATACAAATAATGATACCAAATTTTCATAGCAAATACCAAGGTGGCTAATTTAAGATCATGAGTAGGATAAATTTTTTCATGCACCTTAAGTTGCCTAGAAGCATAGGCTATCACCTTACTATTTTGCATCAAAACATAACCCAAACCAATTCACTAGGCATCACAATACACAACGAATCCTTCCACCCTTTCCGTAGAGATAAGATAGAAGTAGACACAAGCTTATCCTTCAAAGTTTGGAAACTCTTTTCACACTCATCGGTCCACACAAACTTAACCTTCTTTTGAGTCAACTTAGTCATGGGAGGAGCAATAGAAGAGAACCCATTCACAAACCTTCGATAGTAACCCGCTAAGCCTAAGAAACTTCTGATGTCCGACGGGGTCAAAGGTCTAGGCTAATTTCTAATCACTTTCATCTTCTTAGGATCCACCTAATACCATCCCCCAATACCACATGACCTAGAAAGGCAACCTCTTTCAACCAGAATTCTCATTTTTCATACTTGGCATACAACTTCTCTCCCTTCACTTGTTTTACAACACTACCCCTAAATGGTTCACAAGCTCTAAATAAATCAATACTTCATCACTAGAGACCACTACAAACACAACAAGGTAGGGATTAAAGACCCTATTCATGAGACCTATAGACATAATTAGTGCATAAGTGAAACCAAAAGACACCAGCCCAAATTCAAAATATTTGAAAGGACATTCAATAACTCATTAATCACCGAAAAAAACTTAATAGAGATAACTTAGGTTCAACACCCCTAACTCTTACAAGATGATAAATGCCACCCTTAAAGATCAATTGTACCTTAAGATAAGAAACAGACTTACCCCTTCATAACCACCTTACAAGCCCTCACTCAAGGACAGGTTTATTAGGAAATTGGAATCTAACATTACGGAGACACAATATGCATGCAACTAACCCATACCAAGTATGATATCAAAATCCACCACATCAAACCCAACAAGTCACAAGGTAAGACCTAATGTAATAAGAACACATAACAATACCTATGAGCTTTTTATCAACAATAAACTCAATGAAAGGGTAGACACCAAAGGTTCACTTAACAACTGGGGACACACAAGAAGCCCACTAGTAACCAAAATAGAATAATGAAAGGAATAGTGGAACCTGAATCCATCAAAATCAAAACCTTCAACTTACCTATGAAGTACCATACCAAGCCTAGCAACTCCTAGAGGGGTATGGTTGAGAATGCCGATGACCATCCTTAAAATCTTTAGGAACCCAAGGAGAATGTCTCATCTTATGATCTATTTCACCACACCAAAAACATGCACTTGAACCAGCTAAGCAATCTCCTGGGTGGTACCTTCCACAATTATTCCATGTAGGAGGAGCTTGAATATCATGACCTAAGCCTAGGGCCTAGACGTGACATGGCGAATGGAGAATCAGAAAAGACCCCAAACAAGCATCTTAACATATCATTACACATCATTAGTCGTGAAAGCAATTAAACAACATGATAAGAGTAGAAATAAGGGGAAAGGGCTAAAGGGATACTTTCATGACATAAGCATCAAACAAGAGAGTCAAGGTTCAATACATAACATGTCCAACAATACCTTTACTACATAGATAAAAGCGGGGGCCAAGACAAGCAACCGGGCTCACCCTTATAGTGAATACATAAAAGAAAGATAGTCTTAGTACATAGCATGAGATCATAGACATGAGGACTCACCAACTAGCTTAAGAGAAATTGTACTAGCCATATGGAGGAAGATGCTCAAGCGGCGCTTCGGTTCCTACATGGTGACATCATATAGGTATAGAGTATGCGTTAGTAGTTTGAATGTACTAAGTATGCAGGATGCAATGCAACAAGAGATAAGAAACATAATCGAAATGTATAAGAATAGGCAATGAGTAACATATAACAACATGGTATGCATGAAAGATGCTTGAATTAAATCATACTTACATAGAACATTGTACATGTGTAGGGAGAGACCATTATTAGTGAATATCCAAGGCCTACCACCTCTTTGGAGAGGCGAATAAGGTATAAACCCCTCAATATAGTTGATGAAGTACAAACCCCTCAACATGGTTGATGAGGTACAAACCTCTAACATGGTTGATGAGGTACAAACCCCTCAAAATGGTTATCTAGGTACAAACCCTTTGACCTGGTTGCATGGCCCTACCACCTCTCGAGCGAGGCTATCGAGGTAAAAAACCCCTCAACATGGTTACTCGGGCCTATAATATCTCGAGTAAGGTTTGGTCAATTCCCAACACTATAGAAATAATATCATATACATCCATTCCTTTCATCATCATATAGTCATTCAACTCATAAGACATGCATTGGGCCTTCAATTCCTCAAGAAATTATAACAAGACATTTTATCAAACACTTGGTGGGTGTGTAGCTCTAGTGTAAAATCATGTAATTCAAGAGTGGAATCATGCTAGAAAATTAAGTGTAAAACTATCAATAGATACTTGGTAACAACCTCAAACAATAGATATCAAGACCCTTCATCAAATCTCACAATTGATCTTAGATTCATAGCTCAAAACATGCTAAAACAATCACAGTTTCATGAAACCCCAACATAGTG
This sequence comes from Solanum virginianum, assembly GCA_000787875.1. NCBI lineage: Eukaryota > Viridiplantae > Streptophyta > Magnoliopsida > Solanales > Solanaceae > Solanum > Solanum virginianum. Next base: position 39,439 of record DF357829.1, on the reverse strand, counting down.
TGCAGTGAAATTCATAATAAGTAAGACCCATGAGTAAATCAACTTTAAATCATTCAATTTATGTAAAAAGGAAGCTTGGGCACCATGGGTGAAAGAACCTAATGGTTGAAACCGACATACCTTAACTTTGGAGAATTCCTTGATGAAGATTTTAATAGAGAATTGAAGCTTGAGTGAAATCCTTAAGATTTGAAAGAGATTTGGACACTTAAATTTTGAGATGAAATATTGTCTAACTGTTTGAGTGAGTATTGGGGAATGTTTTGGATGATATAAAGGTGAAATATGGCTAAGTATAGGTATTTTCACATATGGGAATACTTAGGCCCAAGACCCAAAAGTCTTAGACCGGATAGAATGGCAGCCAAAATACACTATAGCATGCCCTTGGCGCGTCATGCCAGGGCATAGATAGCTCACTGGAATTTGCAACTTGGAAAAATGAAATTGCGATTCGTTTGCTCTAAAATTGGGGTTAGACTTATTTCCCACTCAATTTTGTCCCCTGATCAGGAACATTAAGTCAGATTTTTGAAATAATGAACGAATTTTGAGATACATGGAAATTAGGATTCCGAACATTTTTGACGCACATTTTCAGGCACTTTTTGGGGTCTTTTTAATATCTCCCTCTTGGGAATACTCGTCTCCGAATATCAAAGAAAGGTATATGAGAGACGTAAACAAGGTAATTTTGGCCCACATAAGGATACAATAATGCACTTAAACATTATTTTAAACATCATTTCAACAATGTAACAATGCAACACTAGTGTAAAATCATCATGAACTTGTCAATTTAAACATGAAGATATGCAATGACATAAGGGCTGAACTTAAGAGTTGAAATCATATAGGGAACTTAGATTAATACCTTAAGCTTGAGTGGAGTGGAAAAGGTAAGGATATGGGCTTTGCATGTTCGCTTCGGCCTCCCAAGTAGCACTTTCAACTTGTTGATTCCTCCAAAGGACCTTAACGAAAGCCACATCCTTGTTCCTCAACCTTTTCACTTGTCTATCCAAAATCTGAATCAGAACCTCTTTATAAGTCAAATTGTCTTCAACAACACCCACAACATCAAGAGGCACAATAGCATTAGGATCTCCCACACATTTCTTCAACATGGATATATGAAAAATCGGATGAACCAAATCCATCTCACTAGGCAATTCTAACTCATAAACTACTTTGCCAATCCTTTTCATTACCCTATAAAGACCCATATATCTTGGACTCAACTTGCCCTTTTTACCAAAGTGAACTAGAACCTTCATGGGTGACACCTTCAAATAGATCCAATCACCAACTTTGAATTTGAGATCCCTTCTCCTCATATCGATATAGGGCTTGGCGACTTTGGGCCATCATCAACCTTTCTCTAATCATTCTAACCTTCTCAAGAGCCTCCACAACCAGATCTGGTCCCAATAAAGCCACCTTTCCAACTTCAAACAACCCAACCGGTGATCTACAACACCTACCATAGAGAGCCTCAAATAGGGGCCATATCGATGCTAGAATGATAGATATTGTTACAGGCAAACTCAATCAATGGCAGATGATCACCCCAACTCTCACCAAGTCATGAATGTACAACCTAGCATAATCTTCAGCCCCATATGTGATCTTAACTGGTAGAAAGTGAGCCAATTTTGTTATCCTATCAACCACAACCCAAATGGAATCAAAACCCTTTCTAGTCTTGGGAAACCCAACCACAAAATCCATATTAATCTCCTCCCACTTCCAAGTAGGAATCTCTATGTGTTATGCTAGGCCATTTGACCTTTGGTGGTCAGCTTTGAGTTATTGGCAACTATGACAACTGGATGCAAATTTGGCAATGTCTTTCTTCATACCTCCCTACCAATACACCTCTCTCAAATCTCTATACATCTTAGTAGAACTGGGGTGGATAGAATAGGAAGAACCATGAGCTTCATCAAGAATCCTTTCTCTCTAGCCATCAAAACAAGGCACACATAATCTACCTTGGTATCTAAGGACACCATCTCCCCCTTGGGAGAAAACCTCCACTGTACCATCTTTTACTAATGCCTTCAATTCTAACAAAGCGGGGTCAAGATTTTTCTTACCTTTTACCTCCTCAACCGATGAAGATTTAGAGCCATCAACTATGACAATACCCCCATTATCAGCCTCTTCCAACCTGACCCCCAATCTAGCCAACCGATGGACCTCCCTAGCCACCTCTTTACCACTACCATCAACATGAGTTAGGCTACCCATAGACACCCTACTCAAAGCATCGACCACCACATTAGCCTTACCAGGATGATAATGCATGCTAATGTCATAATCCTTAAGAAGTTCTAACCACCTTCTTTGCCTCAAATAAGATCTTTTTGTGTGAAGACATATCGGTGAACACATCAACATGCACCCTATACAAATAATGACACCAAATCTTCAATGCAAATACCACGGCGGCTAGTTCAAGACCATGAGTATGATAATTCTTTTCATGCACTTTGAGTTGCCTAGAAGCATAGGCTATTACATTATCATTTTGCATCAACACACACCCCAAACCAACTCTAGAAGCATCACAATACATAACAAATCCTTCTAGCCATTCTGTCAGTGATAATATAAGAGTAGACACAAACTTATCTTTCAATATTTGGAGACTCTTTTCACACTCCTCGGTCCACACAAATTTGGCTCTCTCTTAAGTCAACTTAGTCATAGGAGAAGCAATGGAAGAGAACCCATTCAAAAACCTCTGGTAATAGCCTGCTAAGCCCAAAAAGCTTCTAATATTTGATGGGGTCAACAGTCTAGGCCAATTTCTAGTCACATCAGTCTTTCTAGGATCTACCTTAATACCATCCCACGATACCATATGACCTATGAAGGAAACCTCTTTTAACTAAAATTCACATTTCTCATACTTAGCATACAACTTCTCTTCCCTCAATCTTTGTAGCACTACCCTCAAATGACCCATATGCTCCTCCTCACTATGTGAATAGATCAAAATATCATCAATGAAGACCATAACAAATAAATCAAGGTAGAGTTTAAAGACCCCATTCATAAGATTCATGAAGATAGCTAGTGCATTGGTCAACCCAAAGTATATCACAATAAACTCATAATGCCTATATCTAGTCTGGAAGGCTGTCTTAGGAATATCACACTCCCTCACCTTCACTTGATGGTACTCGGACTGAAGATCAATCTTAGTGAAGTGGCTAGTCCCTTGCAATTGGTCTAATAAATTATCAATCCTTGGAAGATTATATTTATTCTTTATGGTTACCCTATTAAGTTGTCGGTAGTCTATACACATTGTAAGGGACCTATCTTTCTTCTTCACAAACAATATTGGTGTACCCCAAGGTGATTGGCTAGGGCTACTGAAACCTTTCTCCAACAAATCCCTTAATTGTTCTTTCAACTCCTTTAACTCCGTCGGGGCCATGCGGTAAGGGGGAATAGAAATTGGTTGAGTATTGGGAAGGAGGTCTATACCAAAATCTATTTCCCTTTTGGGAGGAACACTGGAAAGGTCATTTGGAAAGATATCAAGGAACTCATTTACAATTGGAATCGACTCTGCATGAAGGACCTTGGACTCCACATCCCTTACCCTCACAAGATGATAGAGACATCCCTTAGAGATGAGCTTATGGGCTTTAATGTAAGAGATGAATCTATCTTTGACTACCATATCATGACTCTTTCACTCAAGAATAGGTTCATTTTGTAATTGTAGTTTGACCCTATGGGTTCTGCAATCAATAGAGGCATAGTATGCATGCAACCAATCCATCCCAAGAATAATGTCAAAACCTAATATATCCAACTCAACAAAGTCACATGGTACTATAATCAATAGAGGCATAGTATGCATACAACCAATCCATCCCAAGAATAACATCAAAATTGACCATATCCGTAGGAATCTTTATGTCTTGAGGCATAGTATGCATGCAACCAATCCATCCCAAGAATGACATCAAAATCCACCATTTCCAACTCAACATGATCACAAGGCAATATCTTATGCACAATGCAAATGGTACAATTTTTATACACTTTTCTAGCAATAATAGATGCACCAATAGGAGTAGATATTTCATAAGACTCACATAACAATTCAGGTTTAACATGAAACTTTTTTGGCAACAAAAGGGGTAACAAAAGAAAGAGTGGCACCCAGATTAATCATTGCATACATATCAAAATCAAAGACTTTTAACATACCGTTGATGATATCGAGGACCTCCTTAATCCCTTGCCTCCCTTGGAGTGCATATAACTGATTGTGCCTTGGGTCACCATCTTGTCGGCTAGCTCTCTCTAAACGAACAATGCATTAGCACCTTGTGGACGAACCTTCTTTTCCTTGTTGTGATTTTGAGGGTAATCCATCACCTTATGCCCAACTTTCCCATAACCATAACAAGCATTAGTATCTCTCAAGCACGGGCCACTATGACCTTTACCATATTTTGGATACCCACCATTAGGAACTACACCCTTGACACCTTGGGCCCTTTGAAAGTCATTGGCAACCCTCTTTTTAAATGCATTAGAAGACTCTTGGCCTTGATGGAACTGGTCACCCTTTTGACTTTGGAATTATTCTCTCTAAATGGGCCCTCTTAGCCTTATTACTCCTCCTCTTCCTCAATTTTTTCTCCTTCATTTGTTCGACATAGGTCATCAAATGGGACAAATCCATGTCACTAGTCAATATAGTGGATCAATATTTCTCACTGACCAAATTGGATATACCCATCACGAACTTGTTCATTCTAGACCTTGGGTCAGCAACCAAGTGGGGAGCATATTTAGAGAGTTGATTGAACCAAATCGGATACACCCATCACGAATTTGTTCATTCTAGACCTTGGGTCAGCAACCATGTGGGGAGCATATTTAGAGAGTTGATTGAACTTGAGGGCGTACTCCCTCGCACTTATAGACCTTTGTCTTAAATTTATGAACTCTAGTATTTTGGCCTCCTTAAGCTCAAGAGGGAAGAACCGATTAAGTAAAGCCGCTTTGAATTCCTCCCAAAGCACCACATTATTGATTCTCTTCTCCTCCTTCTATTGATTAAACCATATTTGTGCTACCTCTTTGATTTGGTAGGCCGCCAACTCCGCTTTCTCTTCTGATCTAACATCCATGATAGCCTATATCTTGTATACCTCATTAATGAACTCTTGAGGGTCCTCATCTACCTTAGATCCATAGAATTCTGGTGGGTTTATCCTTATGAAGTCTCTCATCCTAGATGCTTGGGTAGTAGCGTGAGTGGCTTGGGCCCTTTGGTTGGCTTGGTTGGCTACAACTTGTGTTAGCATAGTGAGGGTATCCTGGAGCTCACCATGAGCTGGTTGTTCCTCGAGAGTGCGGGCTCTCCTTCTTCTTGTGTTAGGCATGATTTAGCATAGCAAAGAACAATCATTACGGGGGAAAACCTTACTTTAACTCTATAGCATTACTTAGAATATGAAGAAGGGAAATATTTCCTAATGCGTTTCATAGCCTTTTGCTCATAGTTGTGGTGCACAACATAACCATGAACAAGGCTCTGATCTATGCGGTGTGTTGGATGTTGATGACCATTAACAACCTAGTGTTCTGATACCAAGTTTTTCATGACCCAAGCCTAGGGCCTAGACGTGAGACGGTGAATGGGGAACCCGAAGGGACCCCAAACAAGTCTTTTAACATATCATTACTCATCATTGGTTTTGGAAGTAATTAAACAACATAATATGAGTTAGAATGAGGGGCAAGGGACTAAAGGAATGCTTTCATAACATCAGCATCAGACAAGAGAGTCAAGGCTCAATACATAACATGTCCAACAACACTTCTACTATATGGATAAGAGCGGGGGCCAAGATAAACAATCGGGCTTGCCCTCATAGTGAATACATACATGAAATAAAGATAGTTTTAGTACATAGCATGATATCATAGATATTGTCCCTAAAATAGAGGACTCACCAACTAGCTTGAGATAGATCGTACTAGCCATGTGGAGGAGGATGCTCAAACGGGGCTCTGGTTCCTACATGGTGATATCATGTAGGCTTAGCGTATGCGTTAGTACGTTTGAATGTACTAAGTATGTAGGATGTAATGTAATAAGAGATAAGTAGCATAATCGAGATGCATAAGTATAGGCAATGAGTAGCATATAACAATATGGGATGCATGGAAGATATTTGAAGGAAATTATGCTTGCATAGAACATTATACATGTGTAGGGAGAGACCATTATTAGTGAATATCCAAGGCCTACCACCTCCTTGGAGAGGCGAATGAGGTACAAACCCTTCAATATGGTTGATGAGGTACAAACCCCTCAACATGGTTTATGAGGTACAAACCCCTCAACATGGTTATCAAGGTACAAACCCTTTAACTTGGTTACCCGGGTCTACAACCTTCCGAGTGAGGCTTGGTCAATTCCCAACACTATAGAGATAATATCATATACATACATTCCTTTCATCATCATATAGTCACTTAACTCATAAGACATGCATTGGGCCTTTAATTCCTCAAGAAATCATAACCGGACATTTGATCAAACACTTGGCAAGTGTGTAGTACTAGTGTAAAACCATGCAATTCAAGAGAAGAATCTTACTAGAAAATTTAGTGTGAAACCATCAATAGATACTTGGTAACACCCTCAAATAATATACATCAGAACCCTTCATCAAATCTCTCAATAAATCATTGATTCATAGCTCAAAACATGCCAAAACAATCACAATTTTAGGAAACCCCAACACAATGTACAGTGAAATTCATAATAAGTAAGAACTATGAGTAAATCAACTTTAAATCATGTAATTTAGGTAAAAAGAAAGCTTGGGCACCATGGGTGAAAGGATCCAATAGTTGAAATCAACATACCTTAACTTTGGAGAATTCCTTGATGAAGATTTTAATGGAGACTTGAAGCTTGAGTGAAATCCTTAAGATCTAAAAGAGATTTGGACACTTGAATTTTGAGATAAAAAATTGTCTAACTGTTTGAGTGAGTATTGGTGAATGTTTTGGATGATATGAAAGTGAAATATGGCTAAGTATAAGTATTTTCATGCATGGGAACACTTAGCCCCAAGATCCAAAATTCTTGGACCGAGATAGAAAACTGGCAGCCAAAATACACTATAGCGCATCCTTGGCGCGTCACGCCAGGGGCATCGATAGCTCACTGGAATTTGTAACCTGGAAAAATAAAATTGCGATTCATTTTCTCTAGAATTGGGTTAGAGTCATTTCTCATTCAATTTGCTCCTTGATCAAGAATATGAAGTCAGAATTTTGAAATAATGCACAGATTTTGAGATATATGAAAATTACAATTTTGGACACTTCTAAAGCACATTTTCGGGCACTTTTTGTGTTCATTTCATTGAACATCAAGACCTTTGTCTTGAGGACCACCACCTCTACCACGGGGTTGAGCATGAGGAAATCCACTAAGTCTGTTACCAAATTCACCACAACCAAAGCAAGTGTTAGACTTCTTCAAACATGAGGCACCATGGCCTTTCCCATACTTTCGGCAATAGGGAAACTTGCACACCAACACCCTTGCCTTTCTATTGAACATATGGGTAATCAACTACCTTGTGACCTACTCCACTACAACCATAACAAGCACTGGTCTTCCACAAGCATGGGCCACCATGGTTCCTCCCACACTTTGGCACATAGCATTGGGCACAACACCACCATTACCTTGGGCCCTTGGGTTGTCATTGGCAACCTTCTATTAGGAGCATGAGAAAACCCTTGGCCTTGATAAAACTGGCTACCTTTGGGACTTTGGAACTTTCCCTCAAAACAGGCCCTCTTAGCCCCTTTCTCCTCCCTCTTACTACTTAAAGTCTCGAGGGCACTCACTTGTTGATTGAGTTGAGCGGTCACAACCTTGTCCAATAGCCATAGGGAATTATGAACCTCCACATTTAACACGTCACCATCCTGAATAGCTTAAGACATATTATGAAACACAATGATTAAGAATAAGATATAAACCTTAGAGGACTTAACTCTAGCGCACGATATAGATCATGAAAAAGTAAAACATTTCCTAAAAAGCCTCATAGCCTCTCATTCATAGGTCTGATGCGCTTCACAACCATGAATAAGACTCTAATCGAAATGGTGTGTTAGACTCCGAGAACCATTTCCTGATACCAAGTTTGTCATGACCCAAGCCTAGGGCCTAGACGTGACACGGTGAATGGGGAACCCAAAGGAACCCCAATCAAGCCTCTTAACATATCATTACGCATCCTTGGATGCGGAAGTAATTAAGCAACTCTACGAGAATAAAATAAGGGCAAAAGGCTAAGGGAACCTTTTCATATCATAAAACATCAAGAGTCAAAAGAGCATCAAGCTTATTGCATCATTACAAATCTTGTTCAACAACATCTCTAAACATAGAACTTAGCGGGGGACGAGGCAAGCAACCGGGCTTACCCTTATAGTCAAAACATACCATAAAGGAAATAGAGTTTTTATGCATAGCATAAGATCAAAGACATTGTCCCCAAAATTGAGGACTCGCCAACTTGCTTGTAGAGATAATACTAGCCACGGGGAGGATAAGGATGATCAAGTAGAACTACGGTTCCTACATATTAACATTATATATACATATAGTATGGGTAAGTACATTTGAATGTACTAAATATATAGGATGCAATGCAACAAGAGATAGGCAACGTAATCAAAATGCATAATTAGGCAATAAATGAACATATAGAAATATGGCATGCATGAGTGATGCTTGAAGTAAAACATGCTTACATAGAACATATTACAAATGTAGTACTAGACTAAAAATATGATAGATTGTCACACTCTACCATCCATGGTGATTGAGGTATCAACACCTCAATTGGTTGATAGTGGATTGTCGTTGCCATCCATAGTGAATGAGGTACCAACCCCTTAATTGGTTGATGGTGGATTGCACCCCGGTATTCATGGTGATTGAGGTATCAACCCTTTAACTGATTGATGGTGGATTGCACCCCGCCATCCATGGTAATTGTGGTATCAACCCCTCAATTGGTTGATGGTGGATTGTACCGTGCCATGCATGGTGATTGAGGTCTAGCACCCCCTCAACTAGGTGTAGTCAACTTGCAACACTATAGATACTTTTCATGAAATCAACATATATATACCATCCTTTCATCATCATAAAGTCATAGGACATGGAATGATCATCAATAGCTTAAGAATCCTAAATCGGTCATTTTATCAAACACTTGGTAGGTGTGTAATGCTAGTGAAAAACCATGCAATTAAAGAGTGAAATCATGCAAGAAATCTTGAAGTAAATCAATCTATTAACACTTGGTAATACCACCTTGCAAAAACATTGAAACCCCTAATCAAAACTCATGATAGATCTTAGATTCATAGCTCAAAACATGCATAAATAGTCATACTTTAATAAAACCCCAACATAGTTCATATTCAAATTCATAATATGAAGACCCATACGTAAATCAACTTAGAAATATGCAATTTATTTAAAAAGAAAGCTTGGGCATCATGGGTAAAAAGACCCAATGGTTGAAACCCACATACCTCAACTTTGGGAAATTCCTTGATGAAGATTAGAATGGAGAATTGAAGCTTGAATGATTCCTTAAGATTTAGAAAGAGATTTGACACTTGAAGTTTGAGTGAAATAGTTTTCTAAGTGTTTGAGAGATTATTGGGGAATGTCTTGTATGATATGAAGGTGAAATATGGCTAAGTATATGTATTTTCATGTGTGTGAAGGTTTAGGCCCAAGACCTAAAGGTCTTGGACCAAAATAAGAAAATTGCCCAAAAATACCCTCTCCACACCCTTGGCGCGTCTTGCATCAGGCCCAGTTCTTCACTGGAAATCGTCAACTTTGGAATTTTGAATTTTGATAATGTCTCTCTAAAATTGAGGTTAGACCCATTTCTCGCTCAATTTTACCCCCTAAATAAGACTATAAAGTAAGAGTTATGATATCACGCATAAAGTTTAAGATATGTGGGAATTACAATTATGGACACTTCTGAGGCATATTTTTGGGCACTTTTTGGGGTCGTTGCACAGCGTTCTATGGCTTTAAAGTACAAGAGGACTCCTAAGAATTCATCAATGAGGTGTATAAGGTCTTGGCTGTAATAGTGGTATCTTAACATATCATTAC
>DF357829.1:14397-29156 GCA_000787875.1 Solanum virginianum | reverse complement strand
GTTTGGAGGAGAAAGCAGAATTAACGACCTACCAACTCAAGTGCCTTACTGAAACATGATACAATCAATGGAAGATGGAGAGCACGGATGATGAGCCCATTCCTTGGGAAAAACTAAAAGTTTTTTTCCTTGACTGCTTCTTTCCAATTTAGCTAAGCAATGCAAAGATGATAGAGTTCATGAACCTCAAGCAAGGTTCAATGAGTGAAACAACCCCAAAAGGTGCTCCTAAATGTGCCTCGGAAGTGTCTGGAATCATAAATTCCATATATCTCAAATTCCATTCATGATATTGAAAATCTAACTTCATATTCTTGTTCAGGTGGTTAAATTGAGTGGGAAATGGGTCTAACCCTGATTTTGGAGTGAACAATTCATAATTTAATTTTTCAAAGAGATGCAAAAACAGTGTGCCTGCGCGCCCCTAGCGCGATGCGATTGGGGCATGCACCAATGCTTATTTTATGCCTAGTTATTTTATTCTAATCCAACGATTTTGGGTCTTTTTGGGCCTAAACCTTCCCACACGTAAAAATATCTATACTTAGCCTTATTTCACCCTCATAACACTCAAGACATTCCCAAATATTCTCTCAAACACTTAGACAATATTTGATCTCCAATATTCAAGTTCTAAAACTCATTCAGTTCTTAAGGGTCTCATTCAAGCTTCAAATCTTCAACTCCAATCTTCTTCAAGGATTCTCCAAAGTCAAGGTATGTGGGTTTCTTTCATGGGTTCTCTTCACCTATGATACCCAAGCTCTCTTTTACCTAAAATTGTTTGATTAAAGTTGATTTACTCATGAGTCTTATCTATTATGAATTTCACTGCACACTATGTTGGATTTCATGAAAATATATTTGTTTTAGCATGTTTTGAGCTATGAATCTAACATCTATTGTGAGATTTGATGAAGGGATTTGATATATATTGATTAAGGTTGTTACCAAGTATCTATTGATGGTTTTACATTGAATTTTCTAGCATGATTTCCCTCTTGAATTGCATGGTTTTACACTAGCACCACACACCTGCCAAGTATTTGATGAAATGTCCGGTTATGATTTCTTGAGGAATTGAAGGTCCAATACATGTCTTAGAGCTGAATGACTTTATGATGATGAAAGTACGTTGTATATATTGTATCTTCATGATGAACTTCTATAGTGTTATGAGTCAACCAAGCCTAGCTTGGGGGGTTGTAGGCCTGGGTAACCATATCTAGGGGTTGGTATGTTGGTTGCCTAGTATGGGGGCAGTAGCCTGTTTAACCACATCTAGGTATTGGCACCTTGGTTCCCTAGTACAGGGGGTAGTAGGCCCGTATAACCGTATTGAGGGGTTCATACCTCATTAATCATATCAAGGGGTTCGTACCTTGGTTGCCTAGTATGGGGGATAGTAGGCCCGTATAACTATATTGAGATGTTGCTACCGTATTAACGATATCGAGGGGTTGTACCTAGATTACCTATATTTATGGTCACTTTCCACACATGTACTATGTTCTATATAAGTATGCTTTACTTCAAGCATCATTCATACATGTCATATTGTTACTATGCTATCTATTAGATATTATTCTGTATTTTGCCGATGCTGACTACCCATTGTTGCATTGCATCCTACATACTTAGTACATTCAAACGTACTAACGCATACTCTATTCCTACATGATCTTACCATGTAGGAATTGTAGCCGCTTGATCCTCCTCCTCCACGTGACTAGTACGATTTCTCCCAAGCTTATTAGTGAGTCCTCCATTCTGAGGACATGTTTATGATCTTATGCTATGTTCTAAGACTATCTTTGTTTTATGTATGTATTGACTATTAGAATGAGCCTAATTGTTTGTTTTGACACCCACTCTTATCTATGTTGTAGAAGAGTTATTGGACATGATATGTAGTTTGCTGCGAACTTTGACTTGAAACGACCCCAAAAAGTGCCCAAAAATATGCCTCGAAAGTTCCCAAAATCATAATTTTCATATATCTAAAAATTCATTCATCATTTCAAAAATTTGACTTCATATTATTATTCAGGGGATCAAATTGAGTGAGAAATGGGTCTAACCCTGATTTTTAAGCAACTGATTCGAATTATGATTTTCTAAGTGGGGCTGAAAACAGTGGGCTTTTCGCATCGCAAACTGTACAATTTTTGTGACTGTTTTTCCAACTCGGTCCAAGACTTTTAATTCTTGGGCCTAAGTGTTATCATTCACTAAAATACCTATATTTAGCCATATTTCACCCTCAGATCATCCTAAACATTCTCCAATACTCACTCAAACACTTAGCCATATTTTAAACTCCTAAATTCAAGTCTCAAAACCTCTTCTAGATCTAAGGAATTTTTCCAAGCTTCAAGTCTCCATTTTCAATCTTCATGAAGAGTTTCTCAAAAGGTAAGGTATGTGGGTTTCAACCATTGGGTCCTTTCACCCATGGTGCCCAATCCTCTTTTCTACTTAGATTACATGATTTAAATTTGATTTACTCATAGGTCTTAATTATTAGGAATTTCATTTGCACAGCGAATTGGGATTTCATGAAAGTATGATTGTTTTAGCATGTTTAGAACTATAAATCTTAGATCTAATGTGAGATTTGATGAAGGGTTTTGATATATTTTGCTTGAGGGTGTTATAAAGTATTGATTTATATTTTTACATGGGATTTACTTGCATGATTTCACTCTTGATTTGTATGGTGTTACACTAGCACTACACACCGGCCAAGTGTTTGATAAAATATCCTGATATGATTTTCTTGAGGATTTAAAGGTTCAATGCATGTCTTATGTTATGAATAATGTTATGATGATGAACGAAAAGTATGTATATGATCTTATAACGATGATAGAAGGAAAGTATGTGTATTGTATTTCTCTATATAGTGTTGGATTGACCATAACCAATTGAGGGGTATGCCTCAATCACCATGGCAGGTAACGTGTGACCATCCTTTAACCTATCAAGGGGTTTATACCTTGGCACCATGGGAGGTGGGGTGTGACCATCCTCTAACCTATCAAGGGATTTGTACCTTAGCATCATGGGAGGTAAGGTGTGACCATCCTCTAACCTATCAAGAGGTTTGTACCTTGGCACCAGGGTGGTAGGTGGGATTGCCACCAACCTAGTTGAGGGATTTGTAACTCACACACCAGGGTGATGGGTGCGATCATCATCAACCTACCAAAGGGTTTGTATTTTGGAAATCTTGCTTGGTCTCTTCTACTCATATGAAATCCTTTGAGCATGAGTTACATAAGCATGTTTTACTTAAGCATTGATAATACATGCCATATTATTATATGATGTTGTTTTCTTATCTCTATGCATTTTGATTATGATGTCTAACTCTTATTGCATTGCATCCTATATACTTAGTAGATTTAAACGTATTAACGCATACTCTTGCCTACATTATATCACCATGTAGGAACTGGAGTCCCTTCTAAGCATCCTTCTCCACGTGGCTAGTATGACATTCTCAAGATAGTTGGTGAGTCCTCCATTCCGGGGACCTAGTTTGTGAAATCTTGCTATGTATAAGACATTATTATTCTTATTGACTATGAAGGTGAGCTCGGTTGTATGTCTTGGCCTCTGCTCTTATCTATGCATTAGAGATATTGTTGGACAAATCTATGTATTATGCTATAAGTTGATTATATTGTCACTTGATTCTATGTTATGACTAGTTCTCCCTTAGCCCTTGCCCCTATTTCTATTCTTCAAATGTCTTTTAATTGCTTTCATGACCAAGGATGTGTAATGATATGCTACGAGGCTTATTTGGGGTCCCTTTAGGTTCCCCATTCGTCGGTCACGTCTAGGCCCTAAGCTTGGGTTGTGACATGACTCTCCCTTGACTCTTGTTGATTATGATATGAAAGAGGTCCCTTAGCCACGATTATCCCTATTTACTATCTCTTGTTTTTGTTTTCTTGCTTTGCAACCAAGGATGTGTAATAATATGTTAAGAGGCTTGCTTAGGGTCCCTTTGGGTTCCCATGGGCCGTGCTACATCTAGCCCCTACGCTTGGGTTGTGATAAACTTGGTATCAGAGCACTAGGTTGTTAGGTCCTCAGCATACAACACACCGTGTTGATTAAAGTCCTATTCATGGTTGCGAAGCATGCCACGACTATGAATAGGAGGCTATGAGGTATTCTAGGAATTTTTTCACTTCTTCATGATCTATGTCGTGCGATAGAGTTAGGTCCTCTAGGGCTTATTGCTAATCCCTAACCGTTATATTCCAGGATATGTCTCGAGCTACTCAGGATAATGATGTAACTAATGTGGAGGTTTGCAGTGCTCTATGGGTATTGGTCAAAGCAACAACTAAATTGGTCACTCACCTCAATCAATAAGTGAATGCTCCCGAGACTTCAAATGATAAGATGAGAGGTAGTGAGGCCAAGAGTGCCCGTATTGAAGGAAAGGTTATGCTATGTGTTCAACATGTGGTAAGGTTCATAGAGGCCCATGTTTAAAGGGTACCAATGCTTGTTTTGATTGTGGTGAAGTGGGGCATAAGAAGAATGATTACCCTCATAAACACAATAAGAGTAAAGGGAGTGATGGTGGGATGACTAGTCCCAAGTGCCAAGGGTGTGGAAAGAACCATGGTGGCCCATGCTTGAGGAAGACCAATGCTTGCTATGGATGTAGCGAAGTGGGTCACAAGCTAGTTGATTGTCCATATGCTCGGAGAAGGTATAAGGGTGGTCTACCTTTAGATCGAGGTGATCATGTTGATCAAGAGGCTCAATGAGGGGATGAGGCACCCGATGTCACTACTGGTATGTTAAAATTTCCTTTGTCTTTGATGTGTTTGCATTGATGGACCTGGTGTGCCACTATTTCTTTCATTATTCTTTGGGTTGCTAGTGGGTTTCATGTGTGTCCCGAACTCTTTTGATGTCGATCTAGTTGGTGAGCCTATTATTGTTTGAAAGTTCATAGGTGCTGTTCCGTGTTCATATTGGATTAGGTCTTGCCTTGTGACTTGTTGGGTTTGATGTGATAGATTTTGATGCCATACTTGGGATGGGTTAGTTGCGTAGATGTTGTGTCTCCTTCATTGTAGGGCCTAAAGAGTTAGAGTTTCATTCCAGTGGGGACGTGTATGGTGGATGCGAAGGGGTAAGTCCATTTCTTGCCTTAAGGTATAATTTATCTCTAAGGGTTGCATTTATCATCTTGTAAGAGCTAGGGGTGTTGAGCCTAAGTTAATTCTGTTGAGGTAGTTTTGCTAATCAATGGGTTAGTGAAAATCCTTCCTGATACTCTGTATTTGGGGTGGTACCTTGTGGTTTGACTTAAGCACCAGTGTTGTTTGTGATGTAGAAGGATGGGTCTCTTAGAATGTGTATTGACTACCGGCAACTTAATAGGGTCACTATCAAGAATAGGTATCCTCTTCAAGAATTGATGATTTGTTTGACCAATTGCAAGGGGCTAACCACTTTTCTAAGATTAATCTTCCGTCTGGGTATCATCAAGTGAAGATGAGGGAGTGTGATATTTGTAAGATGGCCTTTCGGACTAGGTATGGGCACTATGAATATGTAGTTAAGCCTTTTTGGGCTGTCCAATACACTAGCCATCTTCATAGATCTAATGAATAGGGTCTTTAAACCCTACCTTGATTCATTTGTTGTGGTATTCATTGATGATATTTTGATCTAATCTCATGGCGAGGAGGAGTATAGGGCTCATTTGAGGGTTGTGTTGCAAAGATTGAGGGAGGAGAAGTTATATGCTCAATATGAAAAGTGTGAATTTTGGTTGAAAGAGGTTACCTTCCTAGGTCATGTGGTGTCAGGGAATGGTATTAAGGTGGATCCTAAGAAGACGGATGTGATTAGAAATTGACCTAGACTATTGATCTCGTCGGACATTAGGAGATTCTTGGGCTTAGTGGGTTACTATCAAAGGTTTTTAAATGAGTTCTCTTCTATTGCTTCTCCCATGACTAAGTTGACCCAAAAGAAGACTATGTTTGTGTGGCCGATGAGTGTGAAAAGAGTTTCTAATCCTTGAAGAATAAGCTTATCTCTACTCTATCTTGTCTTTACTGGATAAGTTGGAAGGGTTTGTTATGTATTGTGATGTCTCCTAGATTGGTTTGGGATGTGTGTTAATGCAAGATGGTTAGGTGGAAGTTTATGCTTTTAGATAATTTGAGATGCATAAGAAGATTTATCCTATTTATGACTTTGAGTTGGCTGCCGTTGTTTTGCTTAAAAAATTTGGTGTTATTGGTTATATAGGGTGCATGTTGATGTGTTTACTATTTGATAGAGTCTCCAATACAAATTCACCCAAAGGATCTTAGCTTGAGACAAGAAAGTGGTTAGAATTTCTTAAGGGCTATGATGTGAGTGTGCATTATCATCTCGGTAAGACTAATGTTATGGTCGATGCTTGAGTAGGATATCCATGGATGGCCTTGTTCATGTTGATGGTGGTAGAAAATAGGTGGCTAGGGAGGTCCATCGATTGGATAGATCTAGGGGTTAGGTTGGAAGAGGTTGATAATGGTGCTGTTGTTGTTGATGATTTTAAATCTTCATTGGTTGAGGAGGTGAAAGCTAAGCAAGATCTTGACCCCTCTTTATTGGAATTGAAGGTATTGGTAGTAGATGGTAAGGTGGAGGTTTTCTCCGAAGGTGGAGATGGTGACTTGAGAGAAAGGATTCTTGATAAGGCTCATGGTTTTGTCCTATTTTATTCACCCCGGTTCTATTAAGATGTATAGAGATTTGAGAGAGGTGTATTGGTGGGGAGGTATGAAGAGAGACATTGCCAAATTTATACCCAGTTAGCATATTGGCCAACAAGTCATAGCCGAACAACAAAGACCGGGTAGCCTAACCTAAGACATAAAGATTCCTACTTTGAAGTGGAAAGAGATTAATATGTATTTTGTGGTTGGGTTGCCAAGTCTAGAAAGGGGTTTTGATTCCATAGAGTTGTGGTTGATATGATGACGAAATCGTCTCACTTTCTACCGATTAAGACCGTATATGGGAATGAAGATTATCCTAAGTTGTACATTTGTGACTTGTTAAAGTTGCATGGGGTTCCTTTGTCCATCATGTCGAATCATGGTGCTCACTTCATTTCACACTTTTGGAGTTCAAGGGTGGTTAGGGCGATCATCTTCCATTGATTTGGTTTGCTTATAATATAGCTACCATCCTAGCATTGGTGTAGCTCCTTTTGAAGCCCTCCTTTGTAGAAGTTGTAGATCATTAGTTGGGAGGTTGAACTGGGAGGAATGGTGGTTGGGCACGAATCTAGTTATGGAGGCTATGGAGAAGGCGAGGTTGATTAGAGAAAGGTTGAGAATAACCCAAGGTTGTCAAAAGTCCTAAGCCGATGTGAGAAGGAGAGAGCTTGAATTCAAAGTTGGTTATTGGGCCTATTTGAAGGTTTTACACAAAAAAAGGTGTGGTTTGCCTGGTAAATAGGGAATTAAGTTCATGGTTTGTGAGTCTTTATAGGGGGTTGAGGAAGATTAGTCATGTTGCATACGAATAGGTAGTGCCTTGGGATAAGAGTATGGTTCGTCCGGTTCTTCATGTTTCTAGGATTGAGGATGTGTGTTGGTGATTCAGCCTTATTTTATGCCTAGTTATTTTATTCCAGTCCAAGGCCTTTGGGTCTTGGGCCTAAACCATCCCACATGTAAAAATACTCATACTTAGCCTTATTTCACCCTCATATCACACAAGACATTCCCAAATATTTTCTCAAACACTTAGACAATATTTGATCTCCAAATTTCAAGTCCCAAAACTCATTTGAATCTTAAGGTTCTAATTCAAGCTTCAAGTCTCCATCTCCAATCTTCTTCAAGGATTCTCCAAAGTGAAGTTATGTTGGTTTCTTTCATGGTTTCCCTTCACCCATGATACCCAAACTCTTTTTTACCTAAAATTGCATGATTAAAGTTGATTTACTCATATGTCTTATCTATTATGAATTTCACTGCAGGTTTCATGAAATTATGGTTGGTTTAGCATGCTTTGAGCTGTGAATCTAAGAT
This sequence comes from Solanum virginianum, assembly GCA_000787875.1. Taxonomy (NCBI): domain Eukaryota; kingdom Viridiplantae; phylum Streptophyta; class Magnoliopsida; order Solanales; family Solanaceae; genus Solanum; species Solanum virginianum. The sequence goes on along the minus strand of DF357829.1, from coordinate 21,078 downwards.
CTATTATGAGATTTGATGAAGGGCTTTGATATTTGTTGATTGAGGGTGTTACCAAGTATCTATTGATAGCTTTTCATTGAATTTTGTAGCATGATTTCACTCTTGAATTGCATGATTTTACACTAGACCTACACACCCGCCAAGTGTTTGATGAAATGTTCGGTTATGATTTCTTGAGGAATTGAAGGTCCAACGCATGTCTTATGAGTTGAATGACTTTATAATGATAAAACTATATTGTATATATGTTAAATTCATGATGAACTTTTATAGTGTTGTGAGTCGACCAAGCCTACCTCGGGGGGTTATAGGCTCGGGTAACCATATTGAGGGGTTGGTACCTTAGTTGCCTAGTACGAGGGGTAGTAGGCCCATATAAGCATATCGAGAGGTTGATACCTTGGTTTCCTTGTACGAGGGAGGTGGGGCAGTAGGCCCGTATAACCATATTGAGCTGTTGGTATCTCATTAACCACATCGAGGGGTTTGTACCTTAGTTGCCTAGTACGGGGGGTAGTAGGTCCGTATAACCATATTGAGGGGTTGGTACCTCATTAACCATATCGAGTGTTTTGTACCTTGACTGCCTATATTGGTGGTCACTTACCACACATGTACTATGTTCTATTTAAGCATGCTTTACTTCAAGCATCATTCATACATGCCAAATTGTTACTATGCTATCTATTAGATATTATGCATTTTGCCTATGTTGACTACCTATTATTGCATTGCATCCTACATACTTAGTATATTCAAACTTACTAATGTATACTCTATGCCTACATGATGTTACCATGTAGGAACTGGAGGCCCGCTTGATCCTCTTCCTTCCCGTGACTAGTATGATTTCTCCCAAGCTTGTTGGTGATTCTTCCATTCTGAGAATGATGTTTATGATCTTATACTATGTTCTACGACTACCTTTCTTTTATGTATGTTTTGCCTGTGAGGGTGAGCACGATTACTTGTTTTCCCCCTGCTCTTATCTATGTAGTAGAGGCATTGTTGGATATGATATGTAGTATGCTATAAGCTTTGATGATTCCTTGACTCTTGTTGATTATGATATGAACGATGTCCCTCAGCCCCGACTATCCCTATTTACTATCTCTTATTGTTGTTTTCTTGCTTCCACGATCAAGGATGTGTAATGATATGTTAATATGTTTGCTTGGAGTCCCTTCAAGTTCCCCATGCGCCGTGTCACATCTAGGCCCCAAGCTTGGGTCATGACAATGAGTGTTTGTGAATTCTCTCTTAAATTCAGTGATCTTTCAAAGTATGCTCCTCACTTAGTTGCCGATACTAGGGCAAGGATGCACAAGTTTGTCTTGGGTGTGTCCGACTTGATAAATAAAGAGTGTCACATTGCCATGCTCATCGACGACATGGAAATATCCCCGCTCATGACCTATGCTGAACAACTTGAGGAAGAGAAGCTTCAGAGGAGAAGAATGGGGGAGTCCAAGCGGGCTCATCAGCTTGATGGTGGATTCCAAAGTACTAAAGGTTGTCATTTCAAAACAAGGCCATAATTTCCAAGGCCAAGGGTCCTCTAATGCCTAAGGCCAAAGATTTGCTAATGATAGGTTGCCCAACCCTAGGGTTCAAGGTGGAAATGGTGGTCCAATCGTTCCTAAGTGTGGGAGGTGTGGTAAGAATCATGGAGGTAGTTACTACAAAGATATAGGTGCTTCTTCGGGTGTGGCAAAATGGGCCACAAGGTTGCCGAGTGTCCTAATAGGGGTATAGATAGCTATCCTCAAGGATAAGGTGCTCATGTCGACTAACGGATACAAGTGGTCAATAAGGAGGTGCTCCATGCCACAATCGGTTTTATGCTCTTCAAGGGAGACAAGTGGTTGATGAGGTGCCCAACATTATCACCGATATGTTAAAGATCCACAATATTAATATATATGCCTTATTAGATCTAGGTGCCACTCTTTCTTTCATTACTCCATTTATTACTAATCGACTTTATGTGTGTTCCTAATTGTTATGTGAACCCTTTAAAGTGTCTACCCCCATCGATGAGTCTATTCTTGCTAGAAGAGTCCATAAGGACTGTCTTGTGACTATATTGTATAATGTTTTGCCTTGTGGACTTTTTGAATTAGACATTGTAGACTTTGACATCATTCTTGGGATGGATTAGTTATATGCATATCATGCCATTATTGATTTTAGGACTCGTAAGGTTAGGTTCCAATTCCCTAATGAACCTATCCTTGAGTGAAAATGTCGTGATTTGGTGGTCAAGGGTAGGTTCATCTCTTATCTTAAGACTCAAAGGTTGATTTCTAAAGGTTGCATTTATTATCTTGTGTGGGTTATGGATGTCGAGTCTAAAGTCCCTCCTATTAGGTCAGTTCTGATGGTTAATGAGTATCTTGATATCTTTCCCAATGAACATCCTAGTGTCCCTCCCAAATGGGAGATAGATTTTCGTATAGGTCTTCTCTCTGATACTCAATCTATTTCCATTCCTCCCTACCAAATAGCCCCAGTGGAGTTGAAATAGTTAAAGGAGCAATTGAAAGATTTATTGGAGAAGGGATTCATAAGGCCTAGTAAGTCGCCTTGGGGTGAGCTGGTGTTGTTTGTGAGGAAGAAAGATGGCTCACTTAGAACGTGTATCAACTACCGGCAAATCAATAATATCACCATGAAGAACAAGTCTCTATTTCCAAGGATTGATAACCAATTTGATCAATTGCAAGGGGCTAGTCACTTCTCAAAGATTTACCTTCGGTCCGGGTATTATCAATTGAGGGTAAGGGAGTGTGATATTTCCAAAACGGCCTTCTGGATAAGATACGGACATACTTAGAGTTCATGGTGATGTCCTTCAACATAACCAATTTTCGATAATATTTATGAATCTCATGAATAGGGTCTTTAAACCCTACCTTGATATGTTTGTTTTTGTATTTATGATGACATTTTGATCTATTCCCGAAATAAAGAGGAGCATACAAATTATTTGAGAGTAGTGTTGCAAACATTAAAGAAAGAAAGGCTCTTTGCTAAGTTTGACAAAAGCGAGTTTTAGTTGGAAGAAATCACATTCATAAGTCATATGGTGTCACGACCCAAGCCTAAGGCCTAGACGTGACCGGCTAATAGGGAACTTGAAGGAACCCCAAACAAGCCTCATCGCATATCATTACATATCCTTGGTCACGGAAATGATTAAAATGATAATGAGAGATAATCATAAAACAAGGGAATTAGGACTAAGGGAAAACTTCCATATCATAACATCAAGAAACAAGAGAGTCAAGGCTCAAGCATAGATACATAACATGTCCAACAACACCTCTACTACATGGATAAAAGAGGGGACCATGATAAATAACCGGGCTCACCCTCATAGTCAATACATAAATAGAGCAAAGATAATCTTAGTACATAGCAAGAGATCATAAGCAACGTCCCCATAATGGAGGACTCACTAACAAGCTTGAGAGACAATCGTACTAGCCACGTGGAGGGGGTAAATGATCAAGCGGTGCACCGATTCCTATATGGTGACATCATGTAGGCATAGAGTATGCGTTAGTATGTTTGAATGTACTAAGTATGTGGGATGCAATGCAATAAGAGATAGGCATTATAGGCAAAATGCATAATCATAAGCAATGAATAACATATTAATGATATGACATGTATGAGTGATGTTTGAAGTAAAACCATGGTTATAATCCAAATCAACTTGTATAGTTCATAATATATAGTGTGGGAAGAAACCTCAATCGAATATATAATAAGACCAATCGAGCTACAACTTGGAATTTTGATGTCAACCCCATATTAGAAGAAAGGGGGAAGTTACTTGCCAAGGTAATCCTTCTAATGCCTAAGTGGATCCACTAAGCCTTGTGTGAATCGGGTACTCACCTCTAGTTCTTGGACTCGAGTACTTGCCTCAAGCCCTTATATTTAGGATACTCACCTCTTAGAGAATTGGGGAATTGCCTCTAATCTCTTCACCTACGGTGGCACATAGTTCTAGGACTTGGTAACTCGCCTCTAGTCCACCGGTACTAAGTCTAATCCCATGAAATATATAAGATAATCATACTTTAATAACTTACAATAAACAAAGAGATATGGCACGAGTAGCTCTCAACATCATTGACCTCATATGGTGAGCCTAACTTCAATCATACGAATGGGTCATCATCAACATTGCCCTTTCATTAACACCAACATCAATGGCTCATAAGAGGTATAATCTTAAGAAAGGGGCTTAATCTAGCCCTATAACATCATCAATATTTTCATGATTTAAACATAACTTTAGAAAGCTCATAATCATCATAGAGTCACTTGAATCATAACTCAACCAATAGATTATCAAAACTTAAAGAATTCTTAAAAAAATATTTAATCAAACACTTGGCGGGTGTGTAATGCTAGTGTAAAATCATGCAATTCAAGAATATTATAATTCTAGGAAATCCAATATAAAATCATAAATAGATACTTGGTAACACACCCAAACAATATACATCAAAAGCCTTTATCAAATCCCACAATAGATCTTAGATTCATAGCTCAAAACATAGTAAAACAGTCACAGTTTCATAAACCCCAACATATTGTGCAGTAATTTTCATAATAAATAAGACTCATGAGTAAATAATCTTTAAATCATGTCATTCTTTAAGAAAAATAAGTTTGGGTATCATGGATGAAAGAAACCCATCAAAGAAACCTACATGCCTCGACTTTAGAGAGTTTCTTGAAGAAAATTTGAAATGGAGACTTGAAGCTTGAATGAAATCCTTAGATCTAGATGAGTTTTGGGACTCTTGAATCTTGAGGAGGACTTGGGGCTTGACTTGATTTCCTTGAATTCCAACAAGACTTCTTGAAAGCCTTGAGAATGGATGGAGAGTTTGATGAAGATTAGAGAGGATTTTGAGAGGTTTTAAGGGCTTAAAATGGCTAGACAATGAGGGATTTTCATGTATATAGGTATAGAGTTATTACCCAATTTCCCTGGAGTAAAAATAACAACTTTCAAAATTTTTTGAACTAGTCCGCGTTAGGTCTGCGTCAGGACCCATTGCAGATAACTACTATTTTTGTGAAGTTTCACCAAAAAATATTTTTCTCGGTATGGAAAAAGTATAGCTTGAAGGTGCTCATTTTCCCATGCAATTTTGCCCTCTGAATAAGAATCAAAATCAAATTTGCAAAATTCTGCATGAATTTTGAGATATTGAAAAAAAATTCTAAGCTACGTGGAGAGGTGTTTAAAATCCCCGATTTGAGCTATAAGGGAATTACAATTTTAGGGGCATTCCTAGGCAAGTGTGGGGCATTTCATATGGTATCGGGTGATGGGATTAAGGTGGATCTGAAAAGATGGAGGTAACAAGAAATTGGCGTAGACCCTTGATTCCGATGGATATTAGGAGTTTCTTTAGCGATGTGGCTTATTATCAAAGATTCGTGAATATTTTCTCTTCAATGGCTTCTCCTTTGACAAAGTTGACCCAGAATAAGGCTAAATTTTTATGGACCAATACGTGTGAAAGAAGCTTCCAAATTTTGAAAAATAAGCTTACATTCGCTCCAATCTTGACTCTACTGAAAGGGTTAAAAGGGTTTGTGATGTATTGTGATGCTTCGAGAATTGTTTTGGAGTGTGTTTTGATACAAATTGGGAAGTTCATTACCTATGCTTCTAGGCAACTAAAGGTGCATGAGCATAGTTATCATACCTAGGATCTTGAACTAGCGGTTGTGGTATTTGCTTTAAAGATATGGCATCACTATTTATATAAGGTTCATGTTGATGTGTTCATCAACCATAAAAGTCTTCAATAGGAATTCACCCAAAGGGATTTAAATCTAAGGCAAAGAAGGTGACTAGACTTCCTTAAGGATTATGACATAAGTGTGCATTACCATTTGAGCAAAGCTAATGTTCTTGCAGATGCCCTAAGTCAGGTGTCCATGGATAGTGTGGCTCTTGTTGATGATAGCCAGAAGGAGTTGGCAGGGGACGTCCATCGGTTAGCTAGGTTGGGAGTTAGATTGAATGAGGGCGAAAAATGGTAGTGCAGTGGTAATAGATGGTTCAAAGTCCTCTTTGATTTAAGAAGTCAAATCAAAACAAGAACTTGACCCCGCTTTGGTGGAATTAAAATCATTGGTAAGGGATGGCAAGGTGGAGGTTTTCTTCCAAGGGAGAGATGACATCCTTAGGTACGAAGGTTGGTTGTGTGAACAATGTCGATGACCTGAGAGATTTGATTTTGAAAGAGGCCCATAACTCCTCTTATTCTATTCACCCCGGTTCTACCAAGATGTTTAAAGATTTTAGAGAAATATATTGGTGGGGTGGTATGAAGAAAGACATTGCCAAATTTGTAGCCGGTTGCCATAATTGCCAACAAGTCAAGGCCAAGCATTAAAGGCTGGGTGGTTTGACCCAAGACATAGAGATTCCTACTTAGAAGTGGAAAGAGATCAATATGGACTTTATAATTGGGTTGCCAAAGACTAAAGACATTTTGACTCTATTTGGGTTATTGTTGATAGAATGACAAAGTTAGCCCACTTCTTATAAGTTAAGACAATCTATATTGTCAAAGATTATGCCAAGTTATATAGACATGATTTGGTGAGATTGCTTGGGTTTCCATTGGCCATTATTTC
>DF357829.1:0-14347 GCA_000787875.1 Solanum virginianum | reverse complement strand
ATCGCGGTACTCAATTCACATTGTACTCTTGGAGGTCCTTCCAAAAGGGCCTTAGCACTAAAGTTAAGCTTAGCACATCATTTCACCCTCAAATGGATAGCCAAGCTGAGAGGAATATCGAAAATCTTGAGGATAAGCTTAGGGCTTGTGTCTTGGAATTTAAGGGTCATTGGGATAAGCATCTTCCACTGATAGAGTTTGCTTACAACAATAGCTATCACTCTAGCATTAGAATGGCCCCCTTTGAAGCCCTTTATGGGAGGCGCTGTAGATCCTCGGTTGATCAGTTTTAATTGGGGGAAATGGAATTTTTGGGCCCGAATTTAGTTACAAAAGTTTTAGAAAAGGTGAGGATGATAAGGGAGATATTGAAGCCAGCTCAAAGTCAGCAAAAGTCCTATGCTGACACTAGAAGGAGACACCTTGAATATGAAGGTGATGATTGGGTGTATTTGAAGGTTTCTCTAATGAAGGGCATGGTTTATTTTGGCAAAAAGGGGAAATTAAGTCATAGGTATGTAGGGCCTTACTAGATCTTGAGACATGTGGGTAAAGTTGCATATGAATTAGAGTTGCCCATGGAAATGAGTATGGTTTATCAGGTTTTCCACGTTTCCATGTTGAGAAAATGTATTGGGGACCCTAGTTCCATTATTCCCTTGGAGGTGGTAAACCTTGAAGAGAACTTGACCTATGAGAAAGTCCCAGTAGAAATATTTGATAGGCAAGTCAATCGGCTGAGGAACAAAGGCGTACCCCCATTGAAGTCCTTTGGAAGAACCAACTAGTCAAAAGTGCCCACTTAGGAAGCCAAAGCCAATATGAAAAAGTGATACCCCTATCTCCTCCATTCTACTCAATCTTGAGGTACTATGACTTACTACACTTATGAACCTCCTTTCCTTGCATGTCAATATTCATGTTACACATGCATGGTTTTGTGATCTTGAGGTTGCATTGTAAATGTTATTTGAAGCATGATTCAAAGATTTTCATGGAGCATATGTTTCATTTGGAATATAATGCATCTATTCCATTAATAGAATTGCCTTAGAAACATTTAGGGACGAATGTTTCTAAGAGGGAGGTATTATAAAAACCGATCTGTGATATATATGAAAAATGCAAGAAAATAAGCTATGGAAATTTCTGACTGTCGGGTGCTACGAAGGATCTTATGGGTCGTATGTAATTGTACGACCTATAAGTTGGTTTATGGAACCTTGGGCAAGCTTGGTGTAATTTAGGATTTTTTGGGACTCGACCTATGGCTTATCAGACAGCTCGTAAAAAGGCTTATGAGCTACAAGCCATGGTTTTGGGGATCAAAGAATAGTTTTTGAAAGTTCAAAGGTGACATCAGACGAAATGATTTCTATGGCTTGTAGATCAGACCACAGCTCATAAAAGGGGTCTCGTGGTCCCATCAGACAGAATTTTAAAAGGGGTAGTTTCAAAATTTCTCATTATTTAAAGTCCAACTATTTTGGTTTTCCCCTCAAAGGACCTCTTATCGGTATATACAACCCTAATCAAGTCATTCTCCTCCATTCCAAAATATTTCTAAGTCACAAGAACTCTCAAGCCTCCTCCTAGGTTTCAAGCAAGAAGGCCAAGCTATAGGTTCGATTTTTTCATCACCAAATCAGATTTTTCTCCATTACATAACTAAGGTTTGTGGTTTTTGATTGTGAGAACCTTCCTCCCACAAGCTCAACCATTTTTCCTCTAAATCTATTTTAAGTTATGGATATTTACGAACTCTATGAACACTTTTACATGATATGATTATGAAGAAATTTATGATGATATTATGATGAGTATTATGTTATTTTGTCCTTGTATGACATTATGAAATGACAAGTCATGAAACTATGTGATTTAAGATAAGGGTTTAATGATGCCCTATCTATGTTTTGCTATGCTATGGTAGGTTAACTTCCATAAATTTGGAAAGGTATTTCGTTATTCTCCTCTTGTCTAAAGATATTGATTTTTCATGATTTTGAGCATATATGCATATCCACCATGTTTTACTAAATTATGTACCAAGCTTCTTATGTTGACTAAGGCCTTATAGCGAGACATGTGATTTATGAACAATATGAATTATGAAGGGCTATTATGTATGTTATGAATTATGAGAATGTTGTGAAAGCTATGAGAAGTTATGAAGCCCTATCTTTGATATGATAAAGCTTTGGTAGTGAAGAACTACTCTATGATGATATTATGAAATTATGATAATACGTATGATTTGAACTATTCCTTGGGGTTGTGACTTAGCACCACCTCTGAAATGCCTCATTAATGCCCTAATCATAATCATAAGTCACAGAAAGCTTACATGAAAACTAGGTGGTCTTAGTTTTATCATGGGATAATCGTAAATCATGTAAGTCATAGGAAATTTCTTTTGAATGGAACACCCAAATTGCCTAACCTTGATCATATAAAAAATCATCATGTAATGAACATGACACTTCGAATAGGATAAATTTACTTAACAAAATAGTTACTAAACTTCATAAGTATCATATCATAACATAAGTAGCACGAAATGATCATAAGCATGCACATTAACTTGAGGAACTTAAAGAAAAGGTAAAATACTTAATAGGGAACTTTATGGATGAAAGGATACCTATAAATTATCTCACATATGTTGGAAGAACTTGAGAGAAACAAACTTGTAGAATTAAGGAAGAATCTTGGAAACCTAGTCTTGCCCTAGCTTGTTCTTGAGAGTCCTTTTTTCCTTAGAAATTTTGAGAGTAAAGAATGAGAGAATAAATGAAGGAATTATGGCTTAAAGGTTATTATAGGGTCCCTTTTTTGTCCCACACACAACGTAGTATAGGAATAGAAAGGATGGAAATGACAAAAATGACCATCATTTAAAACTACCGGGACCAACCTATGAGACCCTAATTTCAGGACTTAAGTCAATCCACGGGCCGTAAGTCCCTTCGTCTGATGACATTCTAAAAATCTTGAAAATTAACATTGTTGGATTGAAATCCATGAAGCAATAGTATAGGTTGTGAAACATCTTACGGGTCATGGTTGGACTCGAGCAATCCTTCCACACTTAACCATGTTCCTCATCTTCTTAGCCCTACCAACAAAGGGTTTCTATGGGCTGTAAATAATTCAACAGGCCATCTGATAACTTGTATATGACTTTCCTAAAAACTTTAAATTTTCATCATGTCTGGGGTCCCACTCATGAAACCACATACAGGCAGTAAGGTATCCCATGGGAAATCACTTGGTCCATTGGTTACCCCATGCTTGGAGACTTTTTCCCTTCCTGAAGTTCTATGTCTAAGAACAAAGCCTACAAGTCATATGTTAGCTTAAGGGCTATAAGTTGTCCCGTAACCTAGGCTTTAGGTTATTTTTCAAGCTAACTTTTTTGTACTTAGAGCTTCTAAACTGGGGGTCATTACAATATCTCCCCCTTGGGAATATTTGTCCCCAAATGTACTTAAAGGCAACTCTAAAGAGTAAACTAGCAGCTAATAACCCAGTATATATGCAAAAATGCAAGTCATACATCATTTCTCAAAATTTTCAGATTCATAATTTAAACATGTTTCAAAATAGTTCATAAATATAAAAGTAAATGCATACATCATGAGAAACTAAAATGCATGAAATTTGGGATGTTCGGAGGAATTTCTTAATACCTTAGGCTTTAGTAGAGTGGAGTAGATATGGATAGCACTTCGTCATATCCACTTCCGCTTCCCATATAGCACCCTCAACTTATTGGTTTCTCCAAAGTACTTTGATAGATGCAAATTCCTTATTCCTTAGCTTTTTCACTTTCTAATCTAAGATTTCAATCGGTACCTCTTCGTAACTTAAATCCGCTTCAATGTTCACATCATGCAAAGGAAATATGGAACTTGGGTTACCTATGAACTTCCTCAACATTGACACATGAAAGACTAGATGAATCAAGTGCAATTCATTGGGTATGTTCAACGAATATGCTACTTTTCTTACTCTTCTCACCACCTTATAGGGTCCCACATACCTAGGACTCAATTTTTCATTCTTACTGAATCAGAGTACACCTTTCATTAGAGACACCTTCAAATAGATCCAATCACCAACTTGGAACTCATGTTCCCTTCTTTTCATATCAGAGTCGAACTTTTGTTGGCTTTGGGTTATTTGCAATTTCTCCCTTATGCTTTTAAGTTTCTCCATAGCATTCATCACCAAGTTCGGTCATAGTAATGCCACCTCACCGACTTTGAACCACCAGATGGGTGATCTACACTATCTACCATACAACGTTTCAAATAGTGTTAATCCAATACTTGCATGAAAGCTATTGTTGTAGGCAAACTCGATAAGTGGAAAATGTTTGTCTCAACTCCCCTTGAATTCCAACACACAAGGTCTTAGCATATCCTCTAACGTTTGAATATTCCTATCGACTTGACCATTGATTTGGGGATGGAAAGTCGTACTCAACTTCAACCTAGTTCTAAGTCTTCTTTAAAAAGAATTCCAAAATTGAGAAGTGAATTAAACACCGCAATCTGATATGATGGATAATGGAATCCCATGAAACCTCACCAACTCTCGAATATACAACCAGGCATAGTCTTTGGCACTGAATGTAGTCTTGATCGACAGGAAATGAAACCAACTTTGTTATGCGATTGATTATAACCCATATGGAGTGAAAATAATTTTTGGTCTTTGGCAACCCAACTATGAAGTCCATGTTGACCTTTTCCCACCCGGCCTTTGGTGTTCGACTTTGACTTGTTGACGATTGGCACACTCAGACACAAATTGAGTAATGCCCTTCTTCATTCCATTCCACTAATAAATCTCTCTCAAGTCTCTATTTATCTTGGTCGTGCCAAGATGAATAAAATATAAAGAGATATGGGCTTCTTGCATGATCAACATCTTGAACTCACTATCATTGGGCACATACAACCTCCCTTGATACCAGAGTACACCATCTTCCCCCTTGTGAGAAGACTTCTATCTTTCCATCTTTTACTAAGGTTTTTAACTCAACTAAGGTGGGATCAAGATCTTGCTTAGCCTTAACCTCATCAATTAAAGAAGATTTGAACCCATAAAGAACCATTGCACCACCACTTCTAGACTCAATTTCACTAACAATCTAGCCAACCTATGAACATATTTGGCTAACTCCCTTTTTTTTATCATCTCCTATAAGGGACACATTTTCAATAGAGATTCTACGTAGGGCATGAGCTACGACATTAATTTTTTTGGGCTGGTACTTCACACTCATATCATAATCCTTGAGTAGCTCTGACCAACTTCATTGCCTCAAGTTGAGATCCTTTTGGGTGAAGATGTGTTAGAGACTCTTGTGGTTAGTGAAGACATCCACATGAACTCCATACAGGTGATGTCATCAAATCTTTAAAGCAAACATCACTGCTGCAAGCTTAAGATCATGAGTCGAGTAATTCTTCTCATGCGCTTTTAGCTGCGTTGAAGCATAGGCAATCACTTTACCATTTTGCATTAACACACAACCCAACCCACTCCTTGATGTATCACAATACATAATAAATCCATCATTCCTTTCTGGTAATGTTAATATGGGGGATGAAGTCAATCGATCCTTTAAATTCTAGAAACTCCTCTCACATTAATCCATCCACACAAACTTAGCCTTCTTTTTAGATAGGCTGGTGAGGGGAGATGAAATAGTGGAGAAAATTTTGCATAAACCATCTGTAGTAATTGGCTAGACCTAAGAAACGCCTTATGCTGCTAGGAGTCAATAGCCTTGGCCAGTTTCTCACCACTTCCATCTTCTTAGGATCAACTTTGATTCCCTTTCTAGATACCACATGCCTAAGAAAGGTAACCTCATCTATCCAAAACATGCATTTATCAAACTATGCATAGAGCTTCTCTTCCCTTAAGCTTTATAATACTACCCTCAAGTGCTCCATGTGCACTTTCTCACTTCAGAAGTAGATAAGAATGTCATTAATAAACACCACACTAAACATGTTGAGGTAAGGCTTGAATAACCTATTTATGAGGTCCATAAATATCATTGGTGAATTAGTGAGGCCGAACAACATCACTACAAACTCAAAATAACTATAGCTAGTCCAGAAAGCCATCTTAGGGAAGTCACTTTCTCTCACCCTCAACTGGTGATAATCGAATCTCAAATCAATTTGGGAGAAATGAGTGACCCATTGTAGTTGATCAAACAAATCATCTATCCCCAAAAGGGGATACTTATTCTTGATGGTGACCTTATTGCAGTAGTAAATGCACATACAGAGTGACCAGTCCTTTTTAATTAGAAATAGGACCTGGGGCACCTCATAAAGACCGAGTAGGCCTAATGAAATTGTTCTCCAACAAATCCTTTAGTTGCTCCTTTAACTCCTTCAAATCTACAGGGGACATTCTATAAGGGGGGATTGAGATAGGCTGAGTATCGGATAAGAGGCCTATACCAAAGTCTATGTCCCTCTTGGAAGGGATACCTTGTAACACCTCTGGGAAAGCATTAGGGAATTCACTTATCTTTGACTCTTACCAAGTGGTAGATATACCCTTGAGAATCATTTTGTGGGCCTTAACAAAAAAAAATGAATCAACCCCTACATGAAGAGTTGCTACCCTTCCATTCAAGAACTGGCTCATTAGGGAACGGGGATTTAACCCTATGGGTTCTACAGTCAATGGAGGCTAAGGAACATGCAACTAATCCATTCCCAAAATCATCTCAAAGTCTACCATGGAAAGCTCAACTAAGTCACATAGAATCACTTTATGCCAGATATAAATTGGACAACCTCTATAGACTCTTCAACCTATGATAAACTCATCTACAGGGTTACACACCTCATAGGGCTCAGGGAGAACTTCAGGATATACATAAAACTAATATGCAAAGAATAGGGTTACAAAAGATGAATTTGTTTTGAGTTTATAAGTGCATATATATCATAATCAAAAACTCTTAATATACCGGTAACCACATTCGGGGCTTCTCCATTCTCTTAGCAACCATGGAGAGCAAAAAAATGATTGGTCCTTTGGGAACCTTGGATTGTACCCCTTTGGCCTTGAGGATGTAATGACTTGGTTGGTCATGTTTTACATTATCTATGAAAATTATTATTTTACCCCTGTCATAAGTTACTTTGGCCCTATTTTGAACTATTTGAATGGTTGAAATGGAACACCTATGTTTTAAGATTGAAAATATGAGTTTTGGCATTTTTGAAAGCTTATGTTGTTGAAGAAGTGAGTTTTTATGCCATTCTGAGTTTCGAAGGCTAGTTCAGGGATCCATCGATTTCATTAGCCTCAGAATGTCAAAACTTAATTATAAAAATATACATAACTAAATTTGAAGTTAAAATGAGGTTTATAGGCACGAAGTTGTGATTTTAGTTATTTTCAGATTGAAAGTTTGACCTTGGTCAACATTCGGAGTTCAAAAGCTAGAATCAAAATTTTGACAGTTCTAGTAGTTCCAGATGGTGAAACTATTGCTATAAACGGTCTCATAATAATTTTTGGAGTTGCATGGGCTTTTTTGGTATTTTGATGTCTAAAACTAGTTTGAGTTGAATCGGTAAATATAGCGAGAAGACCATAAAATCAATTTTTTGTGATTTTGTTGAGTCTGAATCGCTATTTCTGGTATGGATACATATTTATTTTGTGAAATTCTATGTTTTGATGAGTTTGGGGTCCATTCCGAGTGGAAAATTGGACTTGGTTTGCTAGTTTTTGCTGATATATGGTATAGGTAAGTTTCTTCCCCGCCTTCGCAAGGTTTGGTGTCTATTGTGCTTTGTATTAGCAGACTATGTCCTACATTTATGGTGTTATAACTTGTTTAGTCTCCACATTTGCGGGATAGGCTTCGCGATCGCGACTTCATTGCCTCAAGTTGAGATCCTTTTGGGTGAAGATGTGTTAGAGACTCTTGTGGTTAGTGGATCGCGACTTAGTTTTTACACCTGGACATATTAAAATTGAGAAACACCATTTTTATTCCATTTTTGAACCTCTATGCTCTTTGATGTGATTTTAAAGAAAGGTTTTCAAAGATTTTTGTTGGGTAAGTATTTCTAATAATAAAATAATTCTTTTACTTAAGTTTTATCTTGATTTTGTCATTTATTTCATAATTTTGGTCATCCTAAATAGGGTATTTTTAGACCATGATATTTAAACTTTAAATGTCGTTTTAAGCTTGATTTTCATGGGATTTTATCACGATCCAAGCTTAGGGCCTAGATATGACATGACGAATGAGAAGTCCCAAGACATCTCAAACATGCCTCTTAGCATATCTTATACATATCCTTGATTGTGAAAATGAAAATAAATATCAACAAGAGTCAAGTATAAAAAGGGAATCGGGACTAAGGGAAGTCTTTTATAAACATAGAAATATAAGAAGAGTCAAACTTATAAGCATATACAATCTTAATATCCAACAACACCTCTACTTTCGAATAGAGCAGGGGCTAAACACTTTCCGGGCTCACCCTCATGATAACATGTGTTCAACAAAAAAGGAGTCTCAACATAGCATGAGTAACATAGATATTTTCCTCGGAGTGAAAGACTCACCAAAGCTTCCTTTGAAGTACCGAACTGGCCATGTGGAGGAGGATGATCAAAAGGAACTGCGATCCCTACATGGTAATATCATGTAGGCATATAGTATATGTTAGTATGTTTGAATGTACTAAGTATGCAGGGTGAAATGCAACAAAGACATAAGCCATTATATTCAAAATGCATAATCATAATCAATGGATATATAATCTCAATATGATGTGCATGATCAATGGTTGTAATAAAACATGCTTGTAAAACCTTTAACTTACATAATATATCATTAATATGTGAGAGGGAGACCTTAATCGAATAGACCAAGTAGCTACAACTTGGAATCCAAGACATGATACCCCCTCGATATAGGTGACCGGGCATGACACCCCCTGGCAAAGTGTGGTCTACTTACCAAGGCAAAGCAAACATGATAATATGAACTAGATTGATCCATTAGTATAGCAAGGGTAAATATATAATCCTATGGTGGCACATAGTTTAGAGACTTAAGACTTTACATAAGGACCCCTTGAGTCAAGCCCCCCATCTTAAGCCTCAATTGGTGCTAAGTCTAATCTCACGGAATACTTGAAATAATTATACTTTAATCATAACATGAATAGCTTGAAAGAGACGTGATAACATGAAATGAGTAGCTCATCAACATGCTTGACCTCTACTAGTGAGCCTAACTTGAACATGTGAGTAAATAATAATCATACATGATCCCTTACCTTGACATGAATGACTCACAAGAGGTTAAAATCTTGAAGTAGGGCTAAACTTGATACTTGTAAAATCATAGATACTTATCATGAATTCAATACACGCTTGAAAGCCCTTTATCACCATGAAATCACTTGACTTATAAATCATATAATAGTTCATCAACAACTTCAGAATTTTTGTCATGTAATTTTATCAAACACATGGTGGGTTCATGATACTTGTTCAAAATCATGTAACTCTAGAGTAAAACAAGAAGAGTGAACTCAATGCAAATTAACCCATCAATATTATAGTAAAACCCTCATTTATGGTACCTTGAAATCCATCACAGAAGCTCATAATAATTCATAGTTTCATAGCTCAAATCATGCATAATCTCAATAGACAAAGCCAATTCATGGAATAAGCTTGAAATAGATATTCATGCATAATCAATCAATACTTAATAAAACCCCAACATAATTTATGTTCATATTTCATAATAAAAGATACCCATAAGTAATATGACTTAGAATCATGCAGTTTTCATAAAAGAGAAGGTTGGGCTCCATGGGTGAAAGGACCCATGGATGAAGACTCACATACCTTAAACCTTTAATTTCTTGAAATGAACTTGTCAAGAGACAAGAGTGAAACTCATATCATAGATACATAACATGTCCAACAACTACCTCTACAACATAGATAAGAGTGGGGGACAAGAGAAAAGGAGACTTCAAGCTTGAGATGGGTTCTTGAGTTCCAAAATTGAGCTTGAAATCTTAGAATTTGAATGAGAGATTTGATAAAGTCTTGGAGAGGTTTTAGAGGGGCTTTTATGAGTTATAGAGTTGCAAAATGGCTAAGTATGAAAGATTTCACGTTTAAATGGGCATGGGGATATTACCTCAATGCCCTTGGACGAAATAAGAAAACTGAGGAAAAATATACACTAGTCCCAGTCCGCGACGTGGAGGGGCTATTTACACTAGTCCGCACCCCAGGCGTGTCGTAGCCTGGGGATGAAAAACCACTGAAATTCAAAAATTAGCGAAAATTATTTTTCGATACGGGTCTTCTAAAATCCGGGTTATACTCATTTCCCACTCAATTTTCCCCTGATAAAAAATATGAAGTCAAAATTTTGAAATCAGGCATGAATTTTGAGACATAAGAAAATTACAATTATAGGGCATTCCGAAGCACATGAGGGGTGTTTCAATATCTCTCCCTTGGGAACATTCATCCTTGAATGTCAAAGAAACATCGTAAGAGAAGTAATTACGAAGATTTCAGCTCGACATAAATTCTACAAATGCACTTAAACATCATTTTCAAAAAGTCCCAACATGAATGTCAAAAATCACCATAAACTTGTTACCATAAACATGAATACATGCAAAATAACATGAGCGCTGAAACTTAAGACTTAAAAATCATATATGGAACTTAAGTCTCTATACATCTTTGTGGAATTGGTGTGACTAGAATAGAATGAATTATGAGTTTCTGTCAAGATCAACTCCCTCAAGTCATCCACACTAGGTACACATAACGTACCTTGGTACCTAAGGTCACCATCTCCCTCTTGGGAGAAAACATCCGCTTTACCATCCTTCACCGAAGCCTTCAACTCTAGCAAGGTAGGGTCAAGGTCTTGCTTTGACTTAACTTCCTCAATAAAAGAGGATTTGAAACCATCAACCACTACTACACCACCATTTCAACTTTCTTCAACCTAACCCCCAACCTAGACAACTGGTGAAATTCTCTAGCCACCCCTTGGTTACCAACATCTATGTGGGCTAGACAACCCATGGACACTCTACATAGAGCATCGGCCACTATATTAGTTTTGTCGGGATGATAGTGCATGCTTATGTCATAATCCTTAAGGAGTTCTAACTACTTTCTTTGCCTCAAGTTAAGATCTTTTTGTATGAACACATATTGGAGACTTTTGTGGTCGGTAAACATATCACCATAAACCCCGTACAAATAGTGACGCCAAATTTTCAAAGCAAACACCACGGCCACCACTTCAAGAACATGGGTAGGATAATTTCGCTCATGCACCTTAAGTTCCCTAGAGGTATATGCTATAACCTTGCCATTTTGCATCAAACCACACCCCAAACCAATCCTTGAGGCATCATAATAAACCACAAACCCTTCTAACCCTTTCGGTAGAGCCAAGATAGGAGTAGAGATAAGCTTGTCTTTTAAAGTTTGAAAACTC
Source organism: Solanum virginianum (assembly GCA_000787875.1). Lineage (NCBI taxonomy): Eukaryota > Viridiplantae > Streptophyta > Magnoliopsida > Solanales > Solanaceae > Solanum > Solanum virginianum. The sequence goes on along the minus strand of DF357829.1, from coordinate 2,781 downwards.
TTTTCACACTCATTGGTCCAAACAAATTTTGCCTTCTTTTGGGTAAACTTTTTTCATAGGGGAAGCAATAGAAGAAAATCCATTCACAACCTCCGGTAGTAATGTCACGATCCAAGCCTAAGGCCTAGATGTGACACGACAAATAGGGAACCCGAAGGAACCCCAAACAAGCCTCTTAACTTATCAATGCACATCATTGGCCGTAGAAGTATATAAAAACATTAAAGGTCAAGAAAAGGGGAAAAGGGACTAAGGAAAAAGCTTGCACAATATCATAGTCAAGAGACAAGAGTGAAACTCATATCATAGATACATAACATGTCCAACAACTACCTCTACAACATAGATAAGAGTGGGGGACAAGAGAAAGTAACCGAGTTCACCCTCATAGTCAAATAAAATATAAGGAAAAGTGTCTAAATACATAATAAAAGAGTATAGGCTAAGGTACCCGAGGTGGAGGACTCACCAACTAGCTTGAATAGCACCGACTAGCCATGTGGAGGAGGATGATCAACTTGGGCACCGATTCCTACATGGCGATATCATGTAGGCATAAAGTATGTGTTAGTACATTTGAATATACTAAGTATGTAGGATGCAATACAACAATAGATAGGCATCATAATCAAAATGCGTAATATTTAGTAATAGGCAAAATATAACAATATGACATGTATGATCAATGCATAAGTAAGGCATGCTTATGTAACTCATGCTCATATAGGATATCATATGTCTAGAAGAGATCGAGCTAGCTATTCAAGGTACAATCCCCTTAGTGGTTGTGTGGGATAAACTCCTTACATGGTTGATGATAATCACACCTTATAATCCATTATAAAACCATCAATCAACACCTTGCAACACCTTCAAGAAATATACAACAAAACCCCTTCTTAAATCTTTTAATAAATCAAAGATTTAAAGCTCAAAACATAGCAAAATAGTCACAATTGTATATAGCTTTAACATATTGTGTAGTGAATTTCATAATAGGTAAGACCCATTTGTAAATCAACTTTAAATCATGCAATTTAAGTAAAAAGAGGCTTGGGTTTCATGGGTGAAATGAACCCATGAAAAAACCCACATACCTTACCTTAGAGATGAAGTTGGTGAAGATTGGAGATGGAGACTTGAAGCTTGAAGAAGAACTTTGAAGGAGAACCTTCGCTTGGGATGAGGGTTTGGGACTTGAGTTTGGGGAGTGAAAATATGACTAAGTATTTGAGTGTGTATTGGGAAATATTTAGGATGATATAAGGGTGAAATAAGGCTAAGTATGGGTAAAATCATGTTTGGGAATACTTAGGCCCAAGACTTAGAAATCTTGGTCTGACCTAAAAAACAGTCCCCAAAATAAATAGGGGCGCGCCACGAGGGCAACGCAAAAACCCCACTGGAAATTGCATTCTTGGAATTTCATAATTGCTAATCTTTCGCTCTTAAAGCGAGGTTAGGGGATTCGCATTTTTGCAATTTTCAAATTTTGCTACGGTTGCTCTTAAATCGGGGTTAGACCCTTTTCACCTAATTTTGACCCCCTGAATAAGAATATCAAGTCAATTTTTTGATATCATGCATAGATTTTGAGATATATGGAATTTAAAATTTTGGGCATTCCAAGGCACATTTTCGAGCACTTTTGGGGTCATTTCAATATATCCCCCTTGGGAACATTCGTCTCCAAATGTAAAAGAGACATAAAAGACAAGAATGATCATAAACAAACTAGCCCTAACTAAAATGCAATATCACATTTAAAACACTATTTTCAAAATCTCAACATAAGTATGAAATCATCATAGACTTGCTAACTAAATCATGAATGCATATGAATGACATAGGGATTGAAATACAAGACTTGAAATCACATAGGGGACTTAGAATCAGTACCTTAGGCTTGAGTAGAGTGAAAAAGATAAGGATACCGCTTTTGCATGTCCACTTTGACCTCCCAAGTAGAACTTTCGATTTGTTGGTTCCTCCAAAGGACCTTAACAGAAGTCACCTCCTTGTTCCTCAATCTCTTTACTTGCCTATCTAGGATCTGAACCGAAACCTCCTCAGAAGTCAAGTTATCCTCAACAATACCCACAACATCAAGAGGCATAATGGTATTAGGACCATTAACACATTTTCTCGACATACAGACATGAAACACCGGAAGAACTAAATTCATTTCACTAGGCAACTTCACTTTATAAGCTATCTTGCCAACCCTATTCAAGACCTCATAAGGACCAACATATCTTGGACTCAACTTCCCCTTTTTACCAAAAAGGACCAAACCTTTTATTGAAAAAACTTTCAAATAAACCCAATCACCCTCTTTGAATTCAAGGTTTCTTCTTCTTACATTGGCATAATATTTTTGACAAATTTTAGCTATTCTTAACCTCTCCCTAATCATCCTAACCTTTACAAAAGCCTCCATAACTAGATCTGGTCCTGATAAAACAACCTCTCCAACTTTAAACCAACAAATCGGTGATCTACAACGTGTCCCATTAAGAGCCTCAAAAGAAGCCATATTTGTAACACCCTACACGTTACATGTATTATTATTATGCATGTGAAACATTTATGGCTTTTCAAATTAGCGCCAATTTTTGAAAGTGCTTGAAGTTCACGTTAGAGGGCGATATGTGTGTCTAACACTGAAGAGGGTCAAGTGTAAATACATTTTAAGTCAAATTGAGGATATCACGGCCCTAAATAAAGAAAGAGAATTGAGGTGCTTATAGGAATTAGGAAGCTAGCAGGTGAGTCACCTAC
>DF357830.1:109586-126676 GCA_000787875.1 Solanum virginianum | reverse complement strand
TTTTGAAAAACAACCCCCCCCCCCCAATTTAGAGGTTGTAGTCATATATGCTAGAAATGATTAGTGGTTAAATCTTGGAATCAAGCCCTGTATTCCATGTGGATTCGATCTTAACCTTGATTAGGTTAATTGCTGACAATGATCACTTTCTTATTGGAGCATGAACATCATCAAGGTTCTCATCCATTTCATTACCATTGACCAAGTTGATCCAAAAGAAGGTGAAATTCAAATGGTTAGGTAAATGTAAGAAGAACATCAAAACTTTGAAAGATTGTCTTACATCAATTTCTATTTTGACACTACCAGAAGGTTTGGATGAGTTCATGGTTTATTATGATGCTTCCCATGTTGGTTTGAAGTGCGGTGTAATTCAAAATGGTAAAGTCTTAGCATATTCTTCAAGGCAGTTGAAGTTGCACAAATAGAATTATCCAACCCCAGATCTTAAATTAGCGATTGTGGTTTTTGCCTTGAAAATTTGTTATCATTACCAATATAGGGTGAGTTTTGATATTTTTACAAAACATAAGAGCTTGCAATATATGTTCAGATAAACAAAGCTAAATTTTTCTGAAAGAAATGGTTTGAACAAAACTCAAAGATGATGATATAGGTGCGAAATATCATCTTGGGAAGGCAAATATTGTAGCCGATGCTCTCAATAGATTTTCGATGAGTAGCTTGGCATATGTTGATTAGCCAAAGTGAGTGTTGGTTATGGATGTGAACCATTTTACACTACTGAGTCTTAGGTTGAGTGACTCTAATGAGAGTGATATCCACGTGCAAAATGGGATTAAATCATTAGTGATGATGGATGTTTAAGCAAAACAATACATAGATTCAACATTGGTCAAATTGAAGAAATGGGTTGCTGAAAAGAAGGCAGAGGTTTTCTCATAAGGGGAGATGGTTACTTCTCAACTAAGGCCAATTATGTGTTCTAAATGTCACTGGCTTAAGAGGTGTGATTGTAAGGGAAACCCTTAATTCTCCACATTAAATACATCTCGGATCCACCAAAATGTACCAAGATATGAAGGAGGTATATTGGCAAAATTCAAAAATCTGCTAAGTGGAGGTCACCCTTACGAAGCCATCCTATGAGTCGTAAGTCTCACTACAACTCATACAGGTGTGATGAAGGATAAAGCTAGGCTTGTAGTGGAGTGCCCGAATTGCAAACAATTGATGGTTGAACATCAAAACCCAGGTGGCCTAGTGCAAGACATTATAATTTCTAGCTTGAAGTGGAATGATGTGCGTAAGGATTTTTCGACATGTTCATCTCGTACCCAGAAGCAACATCTTTATATGGGTGATTGTGGATAGGATAACTATATTTGCCTATTTCCCATAGTCAAGACTTTTTACAATACTGAGGATTATGCTAGGTTGTACATTCGGGAGTTGGTTAGTTTGCATGGTGTGCCATTGTCTATGATATTGGATTGTGCTACCAAATTGACTTCTCATTTTATGAAGTCATTTTAAAAAGGGTTTGGTACTAAGGTGAAGTTAAACCACACTTTTCATCATCAAACCGATAGACATGCTTAAGAGGACAATTCAGACTATAGAGGACGTGTTAAAGGCTTGTTTGTTTGAATTCAATAATAATTGGGATAATCATATACTACTTATTTATTTTTACTACAACAACAGTGTAACGGTCCAAAAAATTGCCCTAAAATGTGCCTCGAAAGTACCCAGAATCATAATTTTATATATCTAAAAATTCATTTGTTATTTCAAAAAATATGACTTCATATTCTTGTTCAGGGGGTTAAATTTAGTAGGAAAGGGGTCTAACCCAAATTTTAGAGCAACCGTATCAAAATCCAAAAATCACAAAAAATGTGATTTAGGAGGGTAAACTTCTAAGGGACATATCTCTTAACACAGAAAGAACTGAGTGGCACAAGACCTACAAACTTAAATCCCTTTGGATTAGTTTTCCAACTCACTTGGGTTCACCTTATTCCGAAGTCGGATGAAGGATTTAAGCCCATTTTAGTAGAACTCATTTGTGCAGAAAATGTAGATTGAAGAGGTTAGCACGACAATTTCCTGATGCGCCCCTATTGGTTTTGGTGCCTATTTTTATTTTTTAGGTCCAATACTTATAAATCTTGGGCCTAAGAGTTCCCATACTTGAAAATACCTATATTTACCCTTATTTCACCCTCATATCATCCTAAACATTCCTCAATACTAACTCAAACACTTTGACTAATATTTCTCTCAAGATTCAAGTCCCAAAACCCCCATCCGTATCTAAGGAATTCCTTCAAGCTTCAAGTCTCCATTAAAGTCTTCTTCAAGAAATTCTTCAAGGTTAAGGTATGTGGTGTTGAACCATTGGGTCCTTTCACCCATGGCGCCTATGCTTCCTTTTTACTAATATTGAATGATTTAAAGTTGATTTTACATGTGGGTCTTGTACATTAAAAAATTTACTGCACAATGATTTGAGTTCATGAAATTATGGATTTTTTAGCATATTTTGAGGTCTACATCTTTGGATTTGATGAGGTATTTTGGTGTGAATGTCTTGTGGGTGTTGCAAGGTATTGATTGGTGGTTTTACAATAGATTTTCTTGCATGATTTCATCTCTAAATTTCATGGTCTTTGACCCCCATTACACACACCCAAGTTTTTCGTAAAATGTTCGGCTAGGGTTTCTTGAGGAATTAAAGGTCTAATACTTGTCTTATGTTGTGAATGACTCTATGATGATGAAAGAAGGACAAATATGTGTTCATTTCATGAAAATGATGCATGATGATGAAAAACGTGTATGTATATGATGTTATGACGATGATAGAAGGAAAGTTTGTATATGGTATATTCTATGTAGTATTGAATTGACCATAACCAAATTGAGGGGATTGATACCTCATTAACTAAATTGAGGGGTTTATATCTCATTAACCAAATTGAGGTGTTGATATTTCATTAACCAAATTGTGGGGTTGATACCTCAATCGCCTTTGAGGTGGATAATGTATGCTAATAACCAAATTAAGGGGTTGATACTTGAATCACCTAGGATGGGAGGTGGTAATCCCATTAGCCAAACAATGGACTCGTTTATGTATATTTTATGTTTTATATAAGCATGGTTTTACTTCAACCACCATTCATACATGCCATATTGTTGCTATGCTATCTATTGTCTATGTTATGCATTTGATCATGTTGCCTATCTCTTATTACATTGTGTTCTATATACTTAGTACATTCAAATGTACTAACGCATACTCTAATGCCTACGTGATATCACCATATAGGAACCGGAGCTCTATTTGGTCATCATCCTCCTTCACGTGGCTAGTGGCTTCCATTCAAGGTAGTAGGTGAGTCCTCATGTCCGAGGGCAACATCTATGTTTTTATGCTATGTATTAAAGATTACTTTTTTATTTGTATACTTGACTATGAGGGTGAGCCCAGTTACTTTTTCTTGGCCCCTGCTCTTATCTATGTATTTAGAGGTTTTTGTTAGAGAAGTTATGTATCTATGTTTATGAGCTTTGGCTCTTTGTCTCCTGATGATGACATTTTGCAAGCTAACCCTTAGTCCCTTTGCCTCTTATCCTTATTTTATGTCTTTTACATACTTCCATGACTAATGATATGTAATGACAAGTTAAAAGGTTTGATTTGGTTTCCTTTGGGTTCTCCATTCGCCGTGTCACATCTGGCCCCTATTTTCGGTTATGACAAACTTGGTATCAGAGAACTAGGTTGATAAATCCTCAGAGTCTAACATACCATGTTGATTAAAGACTTATTTATGATTGTGTTGTGCACCACAACTATGAGTAGGAGGCTATGAGACGTTTTAGGAAAAGTTTCCCTTCTTCATGTTCTAAGTCGTGCTATAGAGTTGGAGTAAGTTTTCTTGCTTCTCATGAATAAGATCTTTAGTCCCTACTCTAATAGGTTTATGGTGGTTTTGGTGATGATATGATGGTTCATTTCCCTAATAAGGTAGTGCATGTGAGTTTGTGAGGGTAGAACTACAAAGTTTGGGGGTGGAAGTTGTATGCGAAATGGGTTGAATGTTAGTTTGGTTGCAAGAGGTTGCCTTACTAGGATATGCAGTGCCGGGTTATGGTATTAAGATGGACCTTAGTAAGACAAAGTTGATTAGAGATTACCATAATTTCGTTTTATGGTTTGATTTCTATAAATCGGTTATGACAATATTGTGATCACATATATGTCTTTGATTTTGGCTCGTTAAGCATTTTGGATGCTTGCACAGTGAAGAATGTCGGTCAGCCTTGCAAATTAGTGACATGGACTTTTCTTGGTTGATGACTTATGCCTAGAAATTGGAGGAAGAAAAGATGAGGAAGAAGGGGATAAAGAGGCCAAAAAAGTTTATTTTGAAGGAAAGTTCCAAAGTCCCAAGGATAGTGATGATGCCATATGTCCAACATGTGGTAAGGTTCATAGAGGCCTATGCTTGAAAGGCACAAATGCTTGTTTCCATTATGGTGAGGAGGGGCATAAGAGGAAGGAATGGCCTCGTAATTGAGGTAAGGGTGAATATGTTCATCCTGAAGGTGGTGCCCCAAGGCACAACCAATTCTATGCTCTTCAAGGAAGGCAAAGGGAAATTGATGCACCCAATGTTGCCACCAGTAAGTTGAAGTTTTCTTTGACTTAGATGTATATGCATTGATGGGTCCGATGTGTCACTATTTCTTCTATTTCTCTTATGGTTGCTAGTGGGTTCCTTGTGTGTCTCGAGTTGGTTTATGGAATAGTTAGGGTTTATTCCGTTGGTGGTTCTATTGTTGATGGGTAAGGCTTTTGGTGCTTGTTTCATGACTTATTGCTTTAGGACTTGTCTTGTTCTTTGGTTGAATTAGGTGTGGTGGTTTTGATGTCATACTTGAGGTGGATTAGTGGTATGTATGGTATTTCTTCATTATTGGTAGGACCCATAGAGTTAGATTTCGACTCCCTAATTAGCCTATCTTTGAAAGGGAGGTGGTCAAGTGGTAGCAAAAGAGGTAGATCCATTGTTGTCTTAAGGATCAATTGGTCTCTAAGGGGTTGCATTTATCATCTTGTGAGAATTGGAGGTATTGAACCTAAGTTGTTTTGTCTATAAAATTGTTGTTGGTTGTAGATGAGGCATTAAATGTCCTCTTCGGTATTTTGAATTTAGGGTAGTCTCATGAATAAGATCTTTAGTCCCTACTCTAATAGGTTTATGGTGGTTTTGGTGATGATATGATGGTTCATTTCCCTAATAAGGTAGTGCATGTGAGTTTGTGAGGGTAGAACTACAATGTTTGGGGGTGGAAGTTGTATGCGAAATGGGTTGAATGTTAGTTTGGTTGCAAGAGGTTGCCTTACTAGGATATGCAGTGCCGGGTGATGGTATTAAGATGGACCTTAGTAAGACAAAGTTGATTAGAGATTACCATAATTTCGTTTTATGGTTTGATTTTTATAAATCGGTTATGACAATATTGTGATCACATATATGTCTTTGATTTTGGCTCGTTAAGCATTTTGGATGCTTGCACCATTTTATATATGAATGGGCCATTCTTCCGCATGAGTATTATTACTATGAAATGATAATTTTGGCATTTGAGCTTAAGTATGAATTATTATGAATGGTGTTTGGCTTTTAAGCCCAATTGTGCATTGAAATGATTTGGAAAATGACTATTGCCTCTTTGAAAGTTTGTACATGCATATTATAAGTATTCTTATGGGATGATGACTTAGACTATTATGTTGGGGGTCTTGGGGTAGTTTGGGCTATTTTCATAGCATGTTTCTAATAACCCGTAAGGTTGTAATATGATGGGTAAGGATGGTCGATCTATTTGGTCAACTATAATAGCTCAGTCACAAATCTAAGATTGATCTTTTGTTTGGGTTTTGTCCCCAAGTGAGGATGAGGTAGGTGATATCCCTAAGTCTCCTTTTCAGACTAGGAGTGAGCATTTTGAATATTGGTGGAGTTGTTTGGTTGGCTTATGCATCAGTTGTGTTTATTTATTTCATGAATAGGGTCTTAAATCCCTAGCTTGTTATGTTTGTGGTGGTTTCTAGTGATGAGGTATTGATTTATTTAGAACTTGTGAATAATTTGGGAGATTGGTTGCTAAATCTGATAGGTGTGAGTTGAGGATAATAAGAAGGTTGTTGGAACTCCTTAGGGATTATGGTATGAATGTGCATTGGTTTTCCTGATAAGGCTAGTGTTGTGGTTGGTGCTCTCGATAGCCTTGTGCGTGGATAATAATGGTAAGGAGATGCCTAGTAAAGTCCATCGATTGGCTAGATGGGGAGTTAGTTTGAAGGCAGTTGAGAAGGGTAGTATAGTGTTCTTAATGGTTCAAAATCTTTTTGGGTTAAGAGAACTAGATTAGGCAAGGCCTTGATTTTCGCCTTATTAAAGTAGGAAGTTTTGGGTGAGAGAATGATAGAGTGGAGGTTGTCTCCCAAGGGAGAGATGGCGGTTATGGTACCAAGTGGGTTAGGTGTATTTAAGATTGACAATTGAGTTGAAGATTGTGAGTCCTTATAGAGTGTAGAAGGAGGTTGGTAAGGTTGCATAAGTTTGGAGATTTTCCTATGGATGTAGATATGGTTCGTCCAGTTCTTCATGCTTCTAAGTTGATGGAATATATTGGTGACTCTAGTGCTATAGCATTCCTTGAAGTTGTGGATGATATGGAGGACAAGTTGGCTTAAAGGAAGGTCCCAGTAGAGGTGTTGGATGGATGAGTGGAGAAGTTGATTGATGAGGATGTGGTGTTCATTAAGGCTCTCTTGAAAGGATCATCAAGTCAAAGGTGTCTCCAAGGATGCCAAAGCAGTCTTATGGGGTTGATATGTTGACAATTACTCTTGTCTTGTACATCTCTTTTACATTCGGGGATGAATGTTCCTAAGGGGTAGATGTTGTAACGACGCTAAAAAGTGCCCGAAAATATGCCTTGAAAGTACCCGGAATCGTAATTTCCATATATCTAAAAATACGTTAGTTATTTCAAAAACCGACTGCATATTCTTGTTCAGGGGGTTAAATTGAGTGGGAAATTGGTCTAACCCGAATTTTAGAGTAATCGTATCAAAATTCAAAAATCGCAAAAAATGTGATTTAGGATGGTCAACTTCTAAGGGGAATATCTCTTAGTACACAAAGAACTGGGTGGCCCACGACCTACCAACTCAAATCCATTTGAATTAGCTTTCCAATTCACTTTGTTTCACCTCATTCTGAGTTTGGACGAAGGATTTATGCCCATTTCATAGAACTCATTTGTGCAAACAATGCCCATTCCAGTGAGGTTAGCGCGATAATTTCGTGACACGCCCCTATTGTTTTTGGTGCTTGTTTTAATTTTATCGGTCCAAGACTTATAAGTCTTGGGCCTAAGGGCTCCCACACTTAAAAATACCTATATTTAGCCTATTTCACCCTCATATGATCTTAAACATTCCCAATACTCACTCAAACACTTAGACTAATATTTCTCTCAAGATTCAAGTAGCAAAACCCCCATCTGGATTTAAGGAATTCCTTCAAGCTTCAAGTCTCCATTAAAGTCTTCTTCAAGAAATTCTTTAAGGTCAAGGTATGTGGTGATACAAGACCAATCTTAAGGATTTCATCAAGTATTTCATTCAAGCTTCAAGTCTCCATTTCCAATCTTCTTCAAGGACTTTCCAAAGTCAACGTATGGGGTGATAAACCATTGGGTCCTTTCACCCATGGTGCCTAAGCTTCCTTTTTACTAATATTACATGATTTAAAGTTGATTTTACATGTGGGTCTTGTAAATTAAAAATATTTATTGCATAGTGATTTGTATTCATGAAAAAATGGTCCTTTTTGCATGTTTTGAGCTCTAAATCTTAGATCTAATGTTAGATTTGATGAATGGTTTTGATGTGAATGTCTTGGGGGTGATGCAAGGTGTTGATTGATGGTTTTACAATAGATTTTCTTACATGATTTCACCTCTAAATTTCATGGTCTTTTATCCATATTACATACCACCAAGTGCTTGATAAAATGGTCGGTTAGGGTTTCTTGAGGAATTGAAGGTCTAATGCTTGTCTTATGTTATGAATGTCTCTATGATGATGAAATAAGGATGAATATGTGTTGATTTCATGAAAAATATGCATGATGATGAAAGAAAAGTATGTATATGATGTTATGATGATGATAGAAAGAAAGTTCGTGTATGGTATTTCTCTATGTAGTATTGATTTGACCATAAAAAATTGAGGGGGTTGGTATCTCATTAACAAAATTGAGGGTTGATACCTCATTAACTAAATTGAGGGATTGATACCTCATTTACCAAATTGAAGGGTAGATACCTCATTAACCAAATTGAGGGTTTGATACCTCAAGAACAAAATGGTGGGGTAGATACCTCAACCACCTTAGAGGTGGGTGGCGTATACTAATAACAAAATTGAGGGGTTGATACCTCAATCACCTAGGATGGGAGGTGGTAATCCCATTAGCAAAGGGATGGACTTTTCTATGTACATTCTATGTTTCATATAAGCATGATTTTACTTCAAGAACCATTCATACATGCCATATCGTTCCTATACTATCTATTGTCTATGTTATGCATTTGATCATGTTGTCTATCTCCTGTTACACTGCATCCTACATACTTAGTACATTCAAACGTACCAACGCATACTCTATGTCTACATGATATCACCATGTAGGAATTGGAACTCCATTTAGTCACCATCCTCCTCCACGTGGTTAGTGGCTTCTATTCAAGCTAGTGGATGAGTCCTCATATCCGAGGGCATTATCTATGTTATTATATTATGTATTGAAAGATACTTTTTTTTGTCTACTTGACTATGAGGTGAGCCAGGTTACTTTGTCTTAGCCCTCGCTCTTATCTTTGTATCTAGAGGTGTTTGTTAAATAAGTTATGTATCTATGTTATGAGATTTGACTCTTTGTCTCTTGATGATTAGTTTTTTCAAGCTATCGCTTAGTCTCTTTGCCTCTTATCCTTATTTTATGTCTTTTATATGCTTTCGCGATCAATGATGTGTAATGACAAGTTAAGAGGCTTGATTGGGGTCCCTTCGGGTTCCCTATTCGTCGTGTCACATCTAGGCTCTATTTTAGGTCGTGACAAATAGTTATCATATGAAACAGTTCCCAAAGTACCCTTAAATACCCTTATATTAGATGCGTAGCATAATTTATCATCCATATTAGTTTTAGAAAGTCTGAGGTTGAATTATTGATCATGGGGGTAAAATCATGTGAAAAAGTGGCCGCATTCAATTATTAGGTCAACTTTATAAAAAAATTAGGTTTTCACAAATTTTGGCATTTTTAGAAGCATCTGTGATCTCTCCATGTCCCGGAGAGGGTCTATTTCATTATAAAAATGACCAGAACTCATCTCAGGGCCAAATCAAGAGAAAATTGAACTTTCCACAATAATGACCTATCCTGGAAAAACCTTTGCATCACACCGCTATATCGCTCTAGTACACATTTTTCCAAAATATTCCAGATTTAAGTGAGGGCTATTGAGACAAATTCCTAAACACTTATAGATGGAGTTTCACAAAAATTTCTCAATTGGTACCTATTTGACAAACCTAAACTCCAAACTTCTTCTCTAAACTCTCCAAGACCTCGCTTCCAAGTTCCTCCTAAAATTCTAGGGTTTGAAAAAATCTCCATCGAAGGCCAAGCATCAAGGTGATTCCTAAGCTTCTTCAAGTTTCTCCTATCTTCCTCCATACCATTAAAGTATATGGGTTTCTTCATCAATTGGTTCCTCCACCCATGGAGTCCCAAATTCTTCTCAACTCAATCTTTTAATTTCAAGACTTATTTTATTATGGGTACTTCCTATTCCTCTTAATATGCATGAATTATATTGGAAATTGTTATCTACTGAAGTGAAATGCATAAACACCTCTCAGATGTTAATATTATGAAATACCTTATGATAGTTAAGTTATGTATGTTATGTTACTATGAAATGCTGTGAATATTTATGGTTTATGGTGATGATTTTCATGATGCCCTAACTAGGGTCTTATAATGATTATGGTGGGTTGTTTTGAATAGTTTCAAGTGATTATATTTGACATCATTCATGCATATTGCTATTGAATGTCATGATTTTGATCCTTTATGCATAACCCCACCAAGTTTGAGTTAAAGTTACTTGTTAAAATGGGATGAAATGTTTTACTACATGGTATGTAAGTTTATAGATATTATGAATGATTAAGGGCTATAATTATGCAAGATATGATGCCCTTTCTTTGAGATTATGACGCACACTCTTCTAAAAGAAACATGCTCACTTGAACGGGTTCTGGTTTTAATGAGCTACTCTTATCATTAAATCATAATTTACAAGTTTGTACATGTTATGCTTATACTTATGCCTTGTGTATTCCATGGGATATTGACTAAGCATTACGAATACCTTGTCAGAAATCCATTGTCCCTTAACTATGTGGCACTATAGGTATATGATTAGATAATGATCCATATAGCTCATGTTTGCAATGCTCATTCACCCTAGGAGCAACTGACCCCTCCTGCTCCTTAAGCTCCTTATGATGGGGGAGCGGCTCATGTAGAGTTCTAGGATGCTATTACCATGCTAGCCCATGCCATAACTAATTAAATCAATCAAGTGGCCCAAGCCTCTCATGCTGATATCAAACTTTTAACTTCATATTCATGATTAGGGGGAAAATTGAGTGGTAACTGGGTATAACCCCAATTTTAGAGCAACCGTTGCAAAATTTCATTTTCTAAAATTTTCTTATCCAATGTTAATCCGTGGCCAAGATATGACATGACGTGCCAGGGGTGCGGAGATGTGTATTTTGTTGCCAGTTTCACTATTCTAGGTTAAGGCTATGGGGCCTTGGGCCTAAGCCTTTCTATGCGTAAAAACACCTATAGTTAGTCATTTTCAACCCCATATCACTCAAGATACTTCTTAAACCCTCTCTAACACTTAGCCAAATAATTCATCCAAATTTAAGTGTCCTAAAATCATCTTCGAATCTCAAGAATTTCATTCAAGCTTCAAGTTCTCATTCAAATCTTCAACATAGAAATCCACAAAGTTGAGGTATGTGGTTTTAAACATTGGGTCCTTTCACCTATGGTGCCCAACCTTCCTTTTTGTGAAAACTGCATGTTTTCAAGTTGGATTATATATGGGTATCTATTAGTATGAATTTGATTATGAACTAGTTTCGGGTTTCATAAAATATTGATTGTATAAGCATGTTTTGTGCTATGAATCTATGATTTATTATGAGATTTGATGAGGGGTTTCAATGTATCTTGCATGAGGCTGTTACCAAGTGTTGGTGGATTGATTTGCATTAAGTTTACTCACATGATTTCACTTGTGATTACATGATTTTGATCTAGCATTACACAACCTCCAAGTGTTTGATATATAATCTGGTTAAGAATTCTTGAGCTATTGATGATCTATTGCATGGCCTATGAGTCAAATGACTTTATGATGATAAAAGGAGTGTATATTTGTGTTGAATTCATAAAAAGTATCTATGGTGTTGCAAGTTAACCAGACCTTATTGGGGGTTATTAAGCCCAATCACCTTGTTGAGATGGTATTAAGCCTCAATCGCCTTCTCGAGGGGTGGTAAGCCCGTATTACCTTGTTGAGGGGTATGTACCTCAATTGCCTTATTGAGCGGTGGTAAGCTCATACTACCTTGTTGAGGGGCATGTACCTTAATTGCCTTGTTGGGGGTGGTAACCCCGTACTACCCTATTGAGGGGTATGTATCTCAATCACCTTAGAAAGGTGTGGCAAGCCTTGGAGTTCAAGACAAGCTTGCTTGGGCTATATGGATATGGTCTCTTCCTACACATGAATTATTTTCTTTATAAGCATGTTTTTCTTCAAGCACTGATCATGCATGACATGTTTTTAATATACTATCCCTTGCTTATGATTATGCATTTTGACTATGTTGCCTTTCTCTTATTACATTGCATCCTATATACTTAGTATATTCAAACGTACTAACATATACTCTATGCCTACATGATGTTTCTATATAGGAACCAGAGCTCCTCACGATCATCCTTCACATGGCTAGATTTGACATCTTGAAGATAAACTTTGGGGAGTCCTCAAGTTTGGGGACACAAGCTATGCTACTCTTCCTTATGTTATTTCTTTAAGTTGAACTTTGGTACAATGATGGTGATTTCGAGAGGGGCCTTGGCCCCTACCCAATGTATACTAGAGGCGTTGTTGGATAAGTGATGCAATTAATCTATGATCTTGACTCTTGATTATCCTATGTTTTATGCTATCAAAATTTTCCCTTAGTCCCTTTCTCTTTATTTATACTCTCTTGTTATCGTTTAATTGATTCTGCGACCAAGAATGTATAAATGATATGTTAAGAGGCTCGTTTGGGGTCCCTTCGGGTTCTCATTTGCCTTGTCACGTCTTGGCCCTAGGCTTAGATCATGACAAACTAGGTATCAGAGCACTAAGTTGTTAATGGTCCTCGGCATCCAACACAACACATCAATTAAAGTCTTATTCATGGTTGTGAAGTGCACCACAACTATGAGTAAGAGGCTATGAGGCATTTTAGGAAATATTTCCCTTCTTCTTGATATATATCATATTATAGAAGTTAAGGTAAGGATTCCCTTAATGAATGTTCTTTGCAATTTTAGATCATGACTATTCTAAGAGGAAGAAGAGCTCATTCACCCTAGGAGCAACTGACCCCTCCTGCTCCTTAAGCTCCTTATGATGGGGGAGCGGCTCATGTAGAGTTCTAGGATGCTATTACCATGCTAGCCCATGCCATAACTAATTAAATCAATCAAGTGGCCCAAGCCTCTCATGCTCCTACTCCGACCTCAAGGGTGAGGGATTTTACAAGAATGAACACACCGGAGTTCTATGGGTCTAAAGTGGATGAGGACCCTCAAGAATTTATTGATGAGATGTACAAGATGTTATCTACTATGAGAGTTAACTCAGAGGAGAAAGCAGAGTTAGTGGCTTACTAACTCAAAGGGGTGGCCCAAATATTGTTTACCCAATGTAAAATGGAGGGGGGGAACAATAATGTGATCCATTGGGAGGAGTTTAAGGTGGTGTTTCTCAACAGATTCTTCCCTCTTGAGCTAAGGAAGGACAAAATGATGGAATTTATGAATTTAAAGGAAGGGTCCATGAGTGTGAGGGAGTATGCCTCAAGTTCAACTAACTCTCAAAATATGCTCCAAAATTGGTGGCCTAGACCTTCTCAAAATATGCTCCATAATTGGTAGTCGAGCCAAGGTCTACGATGAAAAAATTTGTGATGGGTGTGTTCGACTTGGTAAATGAAGAATGTTGTGCTGCCATATTGATAGGTGATATGGACTTATCCAGCCTCATGACTTATGCCGAACAATTAGAGGGGGAGAAATTGAGAAAAAGGAGAATAGGTGAGGCCAAGATGGCCTATTTTGAAGGTGGACTCCAAAATCCTAAGCTGGGCGATTTCCTCAAGGCCAAAAGTTCCAAGGCCAAAGTTCTTCAAATGCTCCTAATAGAATGGTTTCTAATGATAATCAAAGATTCTAAGGTGGTGGTGATGTGGTGCCTAATGCTATTTGTCCAACACGTGGTAGAGGGCATAATAGCCCATGTTTGAGGAACTATAATGCTTGTTAGGGTTGTAAAGAAATGGGTCATAAGATAATTGATTATCCTCGTAATCAAAACAAGGATAGAGATTGTCGAGCACAAGGCCAAGGTGCAAATACGGGTCCTAAGGGAAGAGGAGGCCAACAAAGGGGTGCTCCAAGGCAAAATCAATTCTATTCTCTTTAAGGGAGACAAGGGGTAGATAGGGTGCCCAAGGTCATCACTGGTATGTTAAAAGTCTTTGATTTTGCTATGCATGCATTGATAGACCTGGGTGCCGCTCTTTCTTTTATTACTCCTTTTGGTTCCAAAAAGCTTCATGTTAAACCATAATTATTGTATGAGCCATATGAAGTGTCTACTCTTGTTGGTGCATCCATTGTTGCTAGGAGAGTCTATAGAAATTATTCCATATTCATTTTGCATAAAAATTGCCTTGTGATTTTGTTGAGTTAGGTATGGTGGATTTTGATGTCATTCTTAGGATGGATTGGTTGCATGCATATTATGCCTCTATTGATTGTAGAACTTGTAGGACCAAATTAGAATTCTTTGATGAACTCATCTTTGAGTGGGAGAGTCATGATGTGGTGATCAAGCGTAAGTTTATTTCTTGCATTAAAGCCCAAAAGTTGATTTCAAAGGGGTGTCTCTATTATCTTGTGAGGGTTAGGGATGTTGAGTCTAAAGTCCTTCCATAGAGTCGGTTCCGGTGGTTAATAAATTCCTTGATGTCTTTCCAGATGAGCTTCTCAGTGTTCCTCCCAAAAGGGAAATAGATTTTGGCATAGACCTTCTTCCCAATAATCAACCCATTTCTATTCCCCCTTACAGTATAGCCCTAGTGGAGTTAAAGGAGTTGAAGGAGCAATTGATGGATTTGTTGGAGAAGTATTTTAAAAGGCCTAGTTAATTACCTTGGGGTGCACTAGAATTTTTTGTAAAAATGAAAGATTGTACTCTTAGTATGTGTATCTACTACCGACAACTTAATAGGGTCACCATAAAGAATAAGTGCCCTCTACCAAGGATTGATGATCCTTTTGACCAATTTCAAGGGGCTAATCACTTCTCTAAGATTGATCTTTTGTTCGGGTATCACCAAGTGAAAGTGAGGGAGTGTGACTTTCCCTAGACGGCCTTCCAGACTAGGTACGGGAACTATGAGTATGTGGTTATGTCCTTCGGTTTGACTAATGCACCGGCTATCTTCATGGATCTTATGAATAGGGTCTTCAAACCCTACCTTGACTTATTTGTGGTGGTTTTATTGATGATATCTTGATTTATTCCTATTGTGAGTAGGAGCATGTGGATCACTTAAGGATGGTGTTGGAAATCTTGAGAGAGGAGAAGTTGTATGCCAAATATGCAAAATGTGAGTTTTGATTCAAAGAGGTTGCCTTTCTAGATCATGTGGTGGCGGGTGATTTTATCAAGGTGGATCCTAAGAAGATGGAGGTAATTAGAAATTTCCCTAGATCTTTGACCCCATTGGATATTAGAAGTTTCTTATGTATGGCGGGTTACTATCAGAGGTTTGTTAGTGGTTTCTCTTCTATTGCTTCTCGTATGACTAAGTTGACCCAAAAAGGCAAAATTTTGGTAGACCGATGAATATTAGAAGAGTTTCCAAACTTTGAAAGATAAGCTTGTCTCTGCTCCTATCTTATCTCTATCGAAAGCGTTAAAAAGGTTTGTTGTTTATTGTGATGCCTCAAGAATTGGTTTAGGTTGTGCTTTGATGCAAAATGGTAAGGTGATAGCTTATGCCTCTAGAAAACTTAAGGTTC
This sequence comes from Solanum virginianum, assembly GCA_000787875.1. Lineage (NCBI taxonomy): Eukaryota > Viridiplantae > Streptophyta > Magnoliopsida > Solanales > Solanaceae > Solanum > Solanum virginianum. The sequence continues at coordinate 111,155 of DF357830.1, read as the reverse complement.
ATGAAAAGATTATCCTACCCATGATCTTGAATTGGCCGCGTGGTATTTTCTTTGAAGATTTTGTGTCATTACTTGTATGAGGTTCATATTGATGAGTTTACCTATCATAAGAGTCTCCAATATGTGTTCACCCAAAAAGATCACAACTTGAGATAACAATGGTGATTGGAGCTTCTTAAAGATTATGATATGAGTGTGCATTATCACCTTGATAAAGTTAATATTGTGACCGATGCTCTAAGTAGGGTGTCTATGGGTAGCCTAGCGCATATTGATGATGGTGGGAAAGACGTGGCTAAAGAGGTTCATTGGTTGGCTAGATTGGGAGTTAGGTTGGAAGAGATTGATAATGGCGGTGTAGTGGTTGTTAATGGTTCTAAATCTTCATTGGTTGAGGAGGTAAAGGCAACGCAAGATATTGATCTCGCCTTGTTAGAGTTGAAGGCCTTAGTGAGAGATGGTCAGGTGGAGGTTTTCTCCCAAGGGGGAGATGGTACCCTTAGATACCAAGGTAGGTTGCGTGTGCCTAATGTTGATGACTTGAGAAAAGACATTTTAGATGAGGCTCATAATTCTTCCTATTTTATTTACCCTGGTTCGAAAAAGATGTATAGAGATTTGAGGGAATTGTTTTGGTCGGGTGGCATGAAGAAAGATATAGCTAAGCTTGTATCTGGTTGTCATATTTGCCAACAACCTAAAGTCGAACATCAAAGGTCAAGTTGCCTAGACCATGATATAGAGATTCCTACTTGAAAGTGAGAGAAAATTAACATGGATTTTGTGGTTGGGTTGCCAAAGACTAGAAGGCGTTTTTATTCTATTTGGGTTGTGGCTGGTAGAATGACAAAGTCGGCTCATTTCCTACTAGTCAAAACTACTTATGGTGACTAAGATTATGCCAAATTATATATTCATGAATTGGTTAGATCTCATAGGGTACCTTTGTCTATTATTTCGGATCGTGGTACTCAATTCACTTCTCACTTTTTGAGGTCCTTTCAAAGAGGTCTTAGTACCAAGGTAAAGCTTAGTACAACCTTTCACCCTCAAACGAACGATCAAGCTGAATGAACTATCCAAACTCTTGAGGATATGCTTAGAGCTTGTGTTTTGGAGTTTAAAGGTAGTTAGCATGAGGATCTTTCGCTCATTGAGTTTGCTTACAATAATAGTTATCATTCAAGCATTAGTATGGATCCTTTTGAGGCTCTTTGTGATAAGCATTGTAGGTCCCCAGTTTGATGGTTTGAGGTAGGGGAGATGGCTTTGCTAGGACCAAATTTGGTTATGGGGACCATGGAGAAGGTAACATACATAAGACCCCTTAGGACCCCTAAATACTTCAAAAACCACAATACGACGCCCTAGCGCTCACTAGTCGCTTCTAGCGTTGAAATGTCCAATTTCTTCAATTATGGCACCAAATTTCGGCCCACTTGTGCCAAACACATCCCAATTATTTCTAACATCATTTTCATGTTATAAGGATCATTTCCAAAGTACTTGAACCCTTAGACATGAATTTAAAACAATAAAACCGAATTTGACTATATAAACTCCAATTCC
>DF357830.1:82684-108689 GCA_000787875.1 Solanum virginianum | reverse complement strand
TCTGATATAAAATAATTGTCCTCTTGTAACTCGTTTATAATTCATGAAAGCTTGATATAATTCTTCTATTCCCATAAGTTCTTTTCCAGTGCTCGTGTACGCTGTTGAAATAAGTCACTCCGAGGATAGACTACTCTGATACCACTCTGTCACGTCCCAGTTTATGGGCCGTGACTGTCACCCGTTTGGGGTGTCTGGAACACAAGTCAAATCAGAATTTAGAATAAGTTACTATTTATTTTCAAAAAATTTGGGCAGAGTTTCCTTTGTATTACTGATTAGCCACCTGAAATAGGAAATAACAGAGAGCCAACAGAGAAGATCATAAATAGAAACAGATATGTATGCGGGCCGACAAGGTCACCGCTGCGGTCCTGCCGCCTAATAAACATAACGTGTAAACAGATTGTCCAAAAAGGTGGCAAAATCTTATATTATGAATATACAACATATGTACAGTACCCATAGAGTTTCTGATAGGACCCATATACACAGACTGTCCACAGACCTCTAATACCGACAATAGAATCATACAGACCAAAATACATATAACATAAGGCAAGTGTACTGAAAATAGCTCTAAAGTAAAAGAGCTCCTTGACTGGCAACTAAAGGCCTAGACTGGAGACCTGCCGTCCTGTAAGACTGCACCTGCGGGCATGAAACGCAGCCCCCATAAAAGGGGTCAGTATGAAAGACGAACCAGGTAGTAAAATATGCACAGCCAGATTCAATCGCCTTTTCAGGGGGTGGCAAGCTCGTACAACTTTGTGGAGGGTATTGTACCTTAATCACCTTCCAAGGGGGTGAAAAGCCTTGGATTTTAAGAAAAGCTTGCTTGGGCTATATAGATATGGTTTCTCCCTACAGATGTATTATGTTCTATACAAGCATGTTTTACTTCAAGCATTGATCATGCATGCCATGTTGTTAATATACTATCTCTTGCTTATGGCTATGCATTTTGACTATGTTGCTTATCCCTTGTTGTATTGTATCCTACATACTTAGTACAGTTAAACATACTAATGCATACTCTATACTTACATAATATTACCATGTATGAACCAGAGCTCCTCACGATCATCCTCCACGTGGCTAGATTTGACATCTTGAAAATAAGCTTTGGTGAGTCCTCATGTTTGAGGACACTAGCTATGATACTCTTACGTATGTTATTTCTTTATCTTGAACTTTGATACAATGAGGGTGATCCTAAAAAGTGTCTTGGCCCTCGCCCAATCTATGTTAGAGGTGTTTTTGGACAAGTGATGTAATTAAGCTATGATCTTGACTCTTGAGTATCCTATATTCTATGCTATCAAAGTCTTCCCTTTGTCCCTTTATCCTTATTTATACTCTCTTGTTGTTGTTTAATTGCTCTCGCGACCAAGGACGTGTCAATTATATGCTAAGAGGCTTGTTTGGGGTCCTTTTGGGTTCTCATTCGCCGTATCACATCTAGTCCCTAGGCTTGGGTCATGACAATGTTGTATGATTTATGAAAATTGGTAGGATTGTGTAAGGTACATGTAAAGCATTGAATGAAATGGGTTGGATCCCGTACGGTGAGGTATAATCTACCTTGGCAAGTACACTATTACTTTTCTACTATGGAGGTGGCATTGAGATTTTCCGTAATAACTCGCATGGTCTTTGTGTCAGTCAATTTCTCTTCACATGTATGTATATGCTATGTTATAAAATTATGCTTTTCCTACCATGTATGTTTTTATATATCATTGATCATCCATTGCATATTGAGCTTATTGCCTTTGTTATGATTATGCATCTTGTCTATTATGACATATTATTTCCTTAATACAGTGTATCCTGCATACTTAGTCCATTCAAAGTACTAATGTATGCTTTTACCTGCATGATCTAACCATATAGGGACTAGAGCTCTTCCCTATCAACCTCATGGTGGCTAGTTTGACATTTGAAGATCTTGCTTATAGTAACTCCTCTAGTTTGAGGATGATATCCATTTTCTATACAGGTTGCTTATATCAGGATATTGTTATATTTACTACTTTGGTTTTGAGGGTGAGGTTGGGACATTTCTTAGTCCTCGCTCCATCTATGACTTTGAGGTATTGTTGGATGTTATACTATATATATTTTTTGCACTGATCTAGTATCTATGGTAACTTTCCCTTAGTCCCTAACCATTGTATCTTGCTCTTGTGATGTTATTAGCAAGGTGGTGAAATTCCTATGTCCCCTCTTCCTACAAAGTGCATCCCATATCCCTTTTTCCTATAATTACTTACTGTGATTGAATGGTGGTAATTCCTTACCCCTTTATGTGTAAGTGCATACTAAGTTCCTAATCCCCTTAGTTCTACATGATGATAATCGAATTACATTTTTTTACTAGGATGTGCTTATGTATGCTATGTGGCTTGTTTGGAGTACCATCGGGTTTCCTATTTGCCATGTCGCACCTGAGCCCTAGGCTTGAGTCATGATATCTTACTTGTATTGAGATTGCATTATTTTAGGCCTTATATTTGAGAATGTTAAGATCTCCAATTGGTTGGTTTTAAATTTGTGAGATGAGTTGATCTGTCCTTATTTGGTGTTAGATACTATGGAAAAGGTTAAACTCACAAGGAAAAAAATTTAAGATGACTAAAAGTTGCCAGAAGTCAAATTCTAATCTAAAAAAGAGGGATCTAGGGTCCAAGTATAGGTTTAGGTGTATGTGAAGGTTTCACATATGAATAGTGTGGTGCGGTTTGGCAGGAAGGGTAAATTGAGTCACTATGATGTAGGACCTTATGAGATTCTGGAGCAGATTTTAAAAGTAGAATATAGGCTGGACTTGCCATCAGAGTATCTATGATTCATCTGGTGTTCCACATGTCCTCGTTGAGAAAATTCATAAGTTATCTGAGATCTATTGTACCTTTGGAGAATGTCGATGTAAAGGAAAATTTTACTTGTGGAGAGATTTTGATGGAGATTTTTAATAAGCAAGTAAAGACACTACAGAATAAGGAAGTTCCTTTAATTAAAGTCCTTTGGACGAACTAAAAAGTTGAGAGTTCTACAAGGGAAAGGAAGTCAAATATGATGCAACAATATTCTTATGTTTTTCACTCCACTCAAGCCTATGGTATTAGGTTATTCATGCTCAAATGGTCTGAATCCTTTAATTTTAGTATTTCCATATAATAACACATGCGTTGTTCGAATGATTTTTATTGAAAAGATTTGATGATTTTACGATTTTCATATTTAAGCTGCATTTTGCACTCATAATGGGAGCATGATACGTATTTTACACTACTTAAGCTAGATTTCATCTCATTAGAGAACGTATGATCCCAAAGGGGAGATATTATAAGCCCTCATGCATTGGAAGTTGAAGACAGGCCAAAGAAATAAAATTTCTAGAAAATCTGTGATGTTGTGTAATGAATGGTGAATCTGCACTCATCTATGGCTTGAATTGGGTATAAAATGTGTCCTTGATGCCCTATTTTGTGCTATAAATTGGTATAAAGTGTTTATTTTTGGGGTAAGGTGAAAATTGAGGAGCACTTGGAACAAAAAGATGCAAAAAGAGATCAAAAATGAGCAAACAATGAAATATGAGAAACTTAGAATCGCAAAAGAATACTTAGCGAGTCACCAAAGTACCCCAGACCTCACTAAAGATCATCTAACAAGAGGCAAGTAAACTAGAAAAATGGTTAGGCATAGGAATGTTTTGGGGAGTTGCCAACTTTGTTGGTGAGCTCAACCTACCTTGCAAAATAGGCCACAAACATGGCTTAGAGACATTAGTTAAAGGGAGAACTCAGGCTTCAAATGGCGTATCACCGACCAGGTTGGCAGTCTGCAATGTTGAAGGAGCGTCGTGCGAGTCATCAACTTAATTGACGAGCTTGACTAATATCATCAATTGGAATTTTGAGAAAGATATTCTGTATTTTTTATGTAAAGTATAAATAGCTTAGGGGATAACATATTTTGGATGAACGAATTGGAAAATAAAAAAGGAGAGAATTAGTTAGTAGAGTAGAGAGAAGAGTGCAATTCTGAATTGTAGATTTTTGAGAGAGCACAACTTTTCCTTTGAAAAATAATTTTTCTTTTCTTTTGAGAGTGTAAGGGGTACAAAGCATACCAATCTTCATTGGTGATAAGGGTTTTACTGAACTTTAGTTGATTTCTTCTAGATTTCTAGTGTTTGAAGACTAATTCCATATACGAAAATCAATTTGCTAAATTACCAATGCTCTATTTGATGATTACTTAAAAATTTCAATACTTCTAGAGGGATAATGTAGACCATTATTTAGTGATTGACTACTAGGTGCATGATTTTACAAGAGTTATTGATGAATTCTTAGGGTTTTTTATTTAAGCATGTTTTAATGTATGGATTGAGGTTGCAAACTTAATCCTAGCTTAGGATCTTCATATATGCCTGAGAAGGGCGCTAAAGCGAGGTTAAATAATGATTATACCTTAATGTGTTGAGTTAATGAAATCTCCTAGAGATAGGTTGTTTTTGTTAAAGTTGAGGTGTTATGTGTTGGAGCCACTGTAGCTTGAGAAAGTAATTATGGAAAGTTGAACTTGAGTTTGAGAGAACCTTGATCAAATATTAGATCCACTTCCTCTTTCCTATACTGATTCATCATCTTTTGACTATTTTCAAATACCCATGACAATTACTACTTGTGTGTCTACTAATATTCCCTAGAAGCTACTTAAACTCTCTTGATTTTTGTTGTCATTAAATTGTTTTAGTGATAAATTTCCCCCAAATTTACTATTAGATTATGGTTTGTTTTTTATGTGTTTTTTGCTGATACTACAAAAGCCTAAAGCACCAATGTTACTTCTTGATGTGAATTGTAACCTTATCATTTCTCTATGGGTTAGACCGCCACTCTTAGTTGGGTAAGTGTATTTTTAATGACCTCAAGCACTTGAATTTGTGAATGGTGTGTTTATGTGTAAGGAATCATCAAGTGGCCTTGTTGCCAGATAAATGGTGTTAGATTTCTTTGAAGAAGTGCTTTGGTGATTTAGCTTTTAGTAGTTTAAGTTTTTTTACTAGCCTTTTTGTTGTTTTTCTAATTATTAGGTGAAGATTTGAGTGTAGTTTGAAGCATGTTTGGTTCAGATACAGCGCAACATAATGACATTGGTAACTTTAATAGCGTTGTCAATGTGAATGAAGCAAGACTAAATGAGGTGGGCAATGTTGGTGCAACACACTTCCCACCAGTTGAAGAAATGTGGTGTTTCATATCACCAGAACAAAGTTTTAGCTGTTGCGAATAAAGGGTTCCTTTGATGGGAAATCAAATGAGGAACCTTAAGACCACATATGGAACTTCTTGAATGTGTGCAGCACATTCACATTCAAGAACATATATCCAGAGTCCATTCATCTTAGGTTGTTCCATTCTCATTTGCTGGTGAAGCTTCAAAATGGTTGGCTCAATCTCTGACCGAAAGAATCACTTCTTGGGACAAGTTGAGAGATGCTTTTATTGAGAGATTCTTTCTGCCATTGAGTACGCAGAAGTTGAGAGATTAGCATCGAAAACTTTAAAAAAGTGGAGGCAGAACCTATTCATGAGACTTGGATTCATTTTTAAAAACGCTTGTTGAAATGCCGAAAGCATGGAATACCTGAACATTTGCTTCACTAAAATTTCTATCGAAGTCTTGATGTGGTTAACAAGATCATTATAGATAATTTGGTTTGTCCTAGTTTAATGAGGTAAACATTTTCTAGGTACACAAAGGATAATGTGGTTACTTCTTTCACCTTAGGGATGACGAAAGAGCAAATAGAAAAGAACTAAGAATAAGATGAGAATACGGACAAAATGATGATGCAGCTAGATATCTTGACAAATCTTGTGACAGGGATTTCTAAAGCGATTAACGCTATTGCAACATGTGATAAATTACCTCAAAAGGCTGTGGTGTATGATAATTGTGTCAAAGGAAAAATGTCAACCAAGGTTGGAATCAAGGTGGTAAACAAAGAGGTCGTGGTTTGAATTTGAGAGAGCGAGAGGCTAAAAGACATCGCTATGTACCTCCACATGAGCATAAAAATGTTGGAGAGACTAAAGATTATCTGAAACACTATTTGATCAAGGACATGTTGGCTCAAATTTTGAAAAAGGTGGAAGGTCTTACAAGTGCTCAAGGAGATGAAGGGCGACTTCTCAACATTGAATCAATTAGTCACATCACATTCAACCACTACTAAACACCTTGAGTCTTAAATGAGTCAAATATCCTCTCGATTGAACGAAAGACCACAAGGAAGCCTCCTAAGTTATACCATAATAAATTTGATGATGCTTAGCTAAGTCATGATACGATGTTAACTAAGGCACTTCTTAGGAGGAAACCCAAGTTTAGTTTTTAATTTTTAGTCTTTTTATGTTTATTTTGTTGTTTACGGGTGTTGGGAGTTGAGTATATAAGTTAAAGCTAAAGAGGTGAAGTGGTGGAAAAATTGGCAAGCAGGGATAATGTATGAGTGTCAGCAACATGGTTCGTAAGGTTAGAGACTATCACAAAATTTCAAGACAAAATTGTCACAAGGGCTACTGCTAAAAGTGTGAGAAAAGAGATCAATCAGCGATTCGCTGATCCTGTTTGCGAGGTAAGTCAACTTCACAAAGTCCCTCTTACCTCTCAGTCTAAGTTAAATTATGTGATGAATCACTTATTTGCAACTCGTCGAATCATTTGACAAAGTTATTTAGCTTGCAAAACAAACCTAAGCACAAATTCAAGAGCCTTCATAAAAGACTCTATTCTTTAATCATTTTCAAATTCCAATCCTCTCTCTTCTTTCCCACACTACCCCATAAATCTTTTCCCTTTATTTAGCCGATTTTAAAGATTTTAGGCTATTTTTTGCCATGTCCACACCACTTGCACGTAATCTACTTGTTCCAGAGCTTCATTGAAAGATATGTCCTATTCTTTTTCAATTTTCAAGCCATTAGTCATGATTTCTTTTGATAATGAATTCTATATAGGTACTTTTTCTTGCTTGTTTTTGAGCTTATGATGTTGTATCTGTGTTTGAGTATTTGAATGGATTCCAAATAGGTACACTAGTTTATCATGAACACTTATTTGGTGACAATGGGCTGAAATTACACGTTAATGTGTTCGGATTCTATTATAAAGCCCCATGCTTAGTTCTAATGTTATACTGATTTGAAATAGGTTAAATGGTTTAGATTTGATGTTTAGACTAATTGTCAAACCTTTATCGGTGAAGTCAGAGTAATCTAATGCCTATAATTGACAAGTTTATCCGATGATGGTGTAATGACCCTCCTGGTCATTTTTGTGATTATGCAATTATTTAATCTATTGGAGCATGTGCATAATGACCTCATGCACTTTTGAGTATTTCGTATTATTGGTGTGCCTGTTGGGTGAATCATTTGGGAGTTATTATTGGTTTATGAAAAATGGACATTGGATGGGCCTGGAACACACTAGAGAAAATTTGAAGTGAGTTGGTGCAGAACAGTTGCCTGGCAACCCTCTATAGACGTACAGCGAATGGCATAGGTATGGATGCCCACGGCAACGTGATTTGGTTGTGTCTGCGGAGGCCTGGCATGCCAGTGCCCTACAATCGCATTCCATGCTTAGGTGCATGGAAGTTAATGGTAAGGTAGTGGCTATCCATGAAAAGGCAGTGACACTGGGAAAAAGTGCCAATATTTTGTTAGCCATAACCTTTGATTTTCATATCAAAATTAAATGATTCAAAAGGCTAAATTGCACATAATTATAACACCCTAGATATTAAGCTAGGATTCAAGCTGACTTTTCATGAATCTAACCCATACTTGAAAGCCCTTAATCATCATATAGTCACTTGACATGTAAATCATGCATTAGATCATCAATAACTTGAAAATTCTTGACTCTCCTCATATGTATGTGGGATCAACTTGATGATTTCTAAAGTGGTGGGATCACTTATTAGGTATTCCTAGTGGAATACATGTGGCTTTAGGTCATAAGGCATCACTCACATCGAGCTAAACCTAAAGGATTCCAATCAGCTAGGTTTCGTCATGAATTCATGAAAAGGTCAACATTAAGTGGTCATATCTCATAGCACACAATTAATTAGGTAACATACTACCTATTAAATTAAATCTCTTTGAATTATCTTTCCAACATATCTATATTCGCCTTATTCTGAGTTTGAAGTAAAAAGTTATGACTATTTTACTGAAGACTGCCAAATCTGTCAATTTTAGTGACTCCCTGAATAATTAGGCATGCAGCTGATTTTTCTCTCCAAATCATCCCAAAAAGCTTCAAATTTTGTTTAAATGTTGATCTGACGGTCCTATTTTGTGATCCGTTGAACTGTTCCATGATAGAACCCCTGAATCACCAAATTTGATGCCGGGACACATTGAAATGCATTTTTTTATTTTGATGATATTTTTACTTTTACAAAAGGGGTTTCAACCCATTTAACCAACATACATTTTCCTATGGCTATTTTCATGCCCAAATAACCTTCCCCTCTACTCATTCCAAATTTCTCTCTAAAAGAACAAGACTCAAATCCTACCTTTCAGAAAAAACATCAATCGCTTCAAAGCATTCTATCAACTTCAGGATTCTTATTAGCTTTCTTCTGTATTTTGTTATAAGGCAGGTGGTTTTTGTCAAGACCCAAGACTAGGGCGTAAACGTGACACAACGAATGGGAACCTGATGGGATCCAAAAAAGCCTCTTACCATATCAACTATATATCCTTGGTCGCGGAAGCAAAGTAAACAACAACAAAAGATATAATAAAAAGGGAAGCGGGACTAAGGGAAGTCTTGATATTCATAAAAGAAAAAAGAGTCGAGCTCATAACATAATTACATCATAATATCCAACAATACCTCTACCATGGAATGAAACGGGGGCCAAGACACTTTTTGAGCTCACCCTCATAGTAACAAGTGTTCAACATAAGAAGTCTCAAATTGCAAAAGTAACATAGATAGTGTCCTCGGACTTGAGGACTCACCAAAGCTTATCTCTGAAATATCAACTAGCCTCGTGGAGTTCATAATAAATTGTACTAGACAGATCCACTAGAATAGCAAAGGTAATAATCATGATCCTATGTTGGCACATAGTTTGAGGAAAAGAGTATAGACCCTTGAAGATAGTCCACGCCGACATCCAATCCATCAGTGCTAAGTCTAATACCACAGAATACTTGAAATAATCATACTTTAATCATAGTATGAATAGCTTGTAAGAACATGACTTGAGTAGCTCAGAAATATGCTTGACCTCTAATAGTGAGTCTAAAAATAGTTATACTTTAATCATAACATGAATATTTTTTAAGAACATGACTTAAGTAGCTCATAAACATGTTTGACCTCTTGTAGTGAGTCTAACTTGAACATGAGAATAGATTATAATCATACATGAACCCTTGCTTTAACATGAATGGCTCACAAGAGGTAAAAATCATGAAATAGGACTTAACTTGACACTTGTAATATCATAGGAACTTTTCATGAATCTAACCCATACTTGAAAGCCCTTAATCATCATATAGTCACTTGACATGTAAATCATGCATTAGATCATCAATAACTTGAAAATTCTTGACTCATTATTTAATCAAACATATGGTGTGTTCATGATACAAGTTCAAAATTATGTAATACAGAAGTAAAGTAAGATGAGTAAACTTAATACAAATCAACCCACCAATATGTAGTAAAACCCTCACGTAGGGCACCTTGATATCCATCATCAAAACTCATAATAGATCATAGTTTCATAGCTCAAAACATGCATAGTCTCAATAGACGAAATCAATTCATGGTATAAGCTTAAAGTATATAGTCATGCATAATCAATCAATACTTCATAAACCCCAACGTAATTTATGCTCATACTTCATAATAAAAGATACTTATAGGTAATACAACTTGAAAACATGCAATTTTCATGAAAAGGGAAGGTTGGGCTCCATGGGTGACAAGACCCAATGAATGAAACACACATACCTCAAACTAGGGTTCTCTTGAGATGAGCTTGAAGAAAACTTAGAGCTTAAAGTGAATCTTTTTGTTCCAAAGTTATGCTTGAAATCATTAGATTTGGAATGAATTATTTTGTTAAGCCTTGGAGAAGTTTTTGTGACAGTTTTGAGTGATATAGAGTTTAAAAATGCCTAAGTATGGGTGATTTCACATTTAAGTGGGCATGGGGCTATGACCTCAATGCCCTTGCATGTATAGGAAAAACTAAAGAAATTTTTGTACTAGTCCGCGTCTAGTCCATGATGCGGACCCAACTCGAAGAAGAAAATGTACTACCCTGCACCCCTGGTGCGGATGCTCTCAAGAAATAATAAATTAGGAAAATTATTTGTCATTACGGGTCATCTAAAATATGGGTAATACCTATTTCCCACTCAATTTTTTCCCTGATTGAGAATATAAAGTTGGATTTTTGATATCACGCATGGATTTTGAGATATATGGAAATTATAATTATAGGTATTTGCGAAGCACATTTTAGGGGCTTTTCAATACCTCCCCTTTGGGAACATTCGTCCCCAAATGTCAAGAAACATGCATAAGAGAAGTAATCATGAAGATTTCAGCCTGATATGAATGCAACAAATACATTTAAACATGATTTTCGAAAAGTCTCAACATGAATGTTAAAAATCACTATAAACTTGTTAACATAAACATGAATGCATGGAAAATGACATAAGGGCTGAAACTTAAGACTTAGAATCACGTAGGGGACATAAATGGCACTTTCAACTTGTGGATTCCTCTGAAAGACCTTGACGGAAGCTACATCTTTGTTTCACAACCACTAGTCTATCAAAAATCTCCATTGGGACCTCCTCATAGGTTATAAAACCTCCAAGGTCACTATAGCACTTGGGTCACCCACACATTTTTTCAACATAGACACATGGAAGACCAAATGAATCATATTCATCTCCATATGCAACTCCAACTCATATGAAACCTTGCCCACTCTCCTTAAAACTTTATAAGGACCCAAAAACCTTGGGCTTAATTTCTCTTTCTTTCCAAACCGTACCACACCCTTCCTGGGTGAGACTTTCAAGTAAACCCAATCACCTACCTTGAACTCAAGATCTCTGCTCCTCATGTTAGAGTAGGACTTTTGTCTACTTTTGGATGTTTCCAACTTTTCCCTTATCAATCTCACCTTCTCCAAGGCTTCCATAACCAAATCAAGACCTAGGGAAGGCATCTCCCCCACTTTCAACTACCCAACAGGGAATCTACAAAGCCTACAATATAAGGCTTCAAAAGGAGCCATACTAATGTTTGAGTGGTAGTTATTGTTGTAAAAAACTCAATAAGTGGAACATGTTCATCCCAACTACCTTTAAACTCCAAAATATAAGCTCTAATCATATCCTCAAGAGTTTGGATAGTCCTCTCGGCTTGACCATCTGTTTGAGAAAGAATAGTCGTGCTAAGCTTAACCTTTATACCAAGACATCTTTGAAATGACCTCCAAAAGATAGAAGTGAATTTAGCATCACAATCCGAAATGATAGACAAAGACACCCCATGCAATCTAACCAACTTATGTACATAGAACGTGGCATAATCTTCGGCACCATAAGTGGTTTTGACTGGTAGAAAGTGAACCAATTTTGTCATTCTATCCATAACAACCCAAATAGAGTCACAATGTTTCCTAGTATTAGGCAACCCAATGACAAAATCCATGTTGCTCTCTTCCAACTTCCAAGTTAGAATTTCTATGTGTTGGGCTAGGCCACCGACCTTTGATGTTATACTTTGACTTGTTGGCAATTGTGACATCCGAATATGAACTTGGCAATGTTTCTCTTCATACCACCCCTCCAATACACCACCCTTAAGTCTATATACATCTTTGTAGAACCAGGGTGAATAGAATAGGATGAATTGTGGGCCTCTTTCAAGATCAACTCCCTCATTTCCTCAACATTAGGCACACACAACCTACCTTGGTACTTAAGGGTGCCATCTCCCCTTTTAGAGAAAACCTCCACTTTACAATCTTTCACCAAGGCCTTTACCTCTAACAACGCAAGATCAAGATCTTGCTTTTACTTTACCTACTCAATACAAGAAGATTTACAACCATTAATAAGCACTAAACCACTATTTTTGACTTCGTCCAACCTAACTCCCAATCTAGCCAACTGGTGAACTTCTCTAGCCACATCTTTGCCATGATTATCAATATGATCTAGACTACCCATGGACACTCTTCTTAGATCATTGGCCATAACATTAGCTTTTTTAGACTGATAATGCGCACTCATATCATAATCTTTAAGGAGCTTTAACCATCTTCTTTGTCTCAAGTTAAGATATTTTGGGTGAACACATATTAGAGACTCTTGTTATCGGTAAACACATCAACATGAACCCCATACAAGTAGTGATGCCAAAGCTTCAAAGTAGATACCACGGCCGCCAATTAAAGATCATAGGTGGGATAATTCTTCTCATGCACCTTAAGTTGCCTAGAGGCATATGTTATCACTTTACCATTTTGCATCAAAACACACTCAAAACCAATTCTCGAGGGATCACATTATACCACGAACACTTCTAACCCTTCCGGTAAAGACAAGATAGGAGAGGAGACAAGCTTATCTTTCAAGCATTGAAAATTTTTCTCACATTCAATAGTCCACACAAATTTTGCCTTCTTTTGTGTCAACTTAGTCATAGGAGAAGCTACAGAAGAAAAACCATTCACAAACCTTCGGTAGTAACCTGCCAAACCCAAGAAACTTCTAATGTTTGATGGAGTCAAAGTTCTAGGCTAGTTTCTTATCACCTCTGTCTTCTTAGGATCCATCTTAATGCCATCACCTGATACCAGATACCCAAAAAATGCAATCTCTTTCAACTAAAACTCACAGTTTCTCTTATCCCTCAAGATTTACAACACCACCCTCAAGTGATTCATATGCTCCTCCACACTATGGGAAAAAATCAAGATATCATCAATAAGGACCACCACAAATAAGTGAAGGTAGGGTTTAAAGACCTTATTCATGAGATCCATAAATATAGCCGCCGCATTAATCAACCCAAAGAACATAACCACAAACTCAAAGTGCGCATACCTAGTCCAGATTGTTATCTTAGGAATATCACACTCCCTCACTTTCACATGGTGATACCCAGTGAATTGACCCCAAAAAGTCACCGAAAATGTACCTCAAAAGTGCCCAGAATTATAATTTCCATATAACTTAAAATTGTGCGCAATATAAAAAACTTTGACTTCATATTATTGTTCAGGGGGTCATTTTGAGTGGAAAATGGGTCTAACCCCAATTTTAGGGCAATCGAATTACAATTCAAAATTTCTAAAATTTCAATTTCCAAAATCGGTCCGCAACAGTGCCGCGACGTGCAGCTATCGTGAACATATATAAACTTGGTCTTTGCGATAGGTCCATGACACGAACCTATGTAAATTTTGCCCAGTTACTTTTTTCTTACGGCCCAAGACTTTTAAGTCTTGGGCCTAAGTCGACTTAGTTAGTGAAGAATGCCGATCTGTCATGTTGATTAATAACATGGGCTTGTCACGTTTGATGACCTACACCAAACAAATAGAAGAGGAGAAATTAAGGAAAAGAATGGGGCATGATTCTAAGAGGGCCCATTAATAATCATTCAAATACTTAGCCGAATATTTTACTCCTAAATTCAAGTCTCAAGCCCTCTTTCGATTCTCAAGAATTTCACTCGAGCTTCAAGTCTCCATCTTCATTCTTTATCAAGTTCATCTCCAAAGTTATGGTATGTAGGTTTCTTTCATGGGTTCCTTACACCCATGATACCCAAGCTATTTTACTCAAAATTACATGATTTAAAGAAGATTTATTCATGGGTCTTATTCATTATGAAATTCACTACACATTATGTTATGGTTTATGAAATTATGACTGTTTTACTATGTTTTGAGTTATGAATCTAAGGCCTATTGTGAGAATTGATAAACATTCTTGATGTATATTGTTTAAGGGTGTTATCAAGTAATTATTAATGGCTTCACACTAATCTTTGTAGCATCATTTCACTCTTTAATTGCATGGTTTTACACTAGCACTACACACCCTCTAAGTGTTTGATAAAATGACAGATTATGGATTCTTCAGGAATTGAAGATCTGATGCATGTCTTATGAGTTGAATGATTATATGATGATGAAAAGATGATAAAATGATGATAGAATGATGATGGAAAAGGAATTTATGTATATAATGATGAAAGAAATGTGTGTGTGTGTATATATACATATATATATATATATGATATTATCTCTATATAGTGTTGGAGATGACCATGCCTTCCTTGGGGGGTTGTAGGCCCGAGTAACCTATTGAGGGGTCGATACCTTGGTCACCTAGCTCGGGAGATGGTAGGCTTAGGTAACCTTATTGGGGATTGGTACCCATCAACCTTGATGCGGGGTTTGTACTTTGTCAAACTTGATAGGGGGTTTGTACTACATCAACCTCATGAACCGATTCGTACCTTATGCACCTATCCAAGGGTGTGGTAGATCATGGCTTGCACTATAATGGTCACTCCTTACACTCGTATTATGATTTATATAAGCATGGTTTTACTTCAAGCATCATACATGCCATATTGTTAGTATGCTATTTATTACTATGATTATGCATTTTGCCTATGATTCCTACCTCTTCTTGCATTGCATCCTACATACTTAGTATATTCAAATATACTAACTCATACTCTATGCCTACATGATGTTACCATGTAGGAATCTTTGTACTGCTTGATCATCCTCCTCCTCCACGTAGCTAGTTTGACTTCTATCAAACTTGTTGGTGAGTCCTTCATTCTGGGGATGTAAACTATGATTTCTTGTTATGTATTAAGACTTACTCTCTTTGACTTATGAATCGAATATGAGGATGAGCCCGGTTGCTTTGTCTTAGTCCCCGCTCTTATCTATGTAGTAGTGTTTTGTTTGACATGTTACGTATCTATGCTTTGAGCTTTGACTCTATCAACTCTTGTTGTTTATGATAAGAAAGGAGTTCCCTTAGCGCCGGTTGTCCCTATTTACTATTCCTTGTTATATTATATTGTTTTCGTGACCAAAGATATGTAATTATATGGTATGCAGCTTGTTTGGGGATCCTTTGGGTTCTCCATTTGCTGATCACGTCTAGGACCTAGGCTTAGGTCGTGACAAAAGTGGTATTAGAGTACTAAGTTATTAGATCCTCTGAGTCCAACACATCACATCTAATAAAGTCTTATTCATAGTTGTGTTGTGCACCACAACTATGAGTCAGAGGCTATGAGATGTCTTAGGAAATATTTCCCTTCTTTATGTTGTAAGTCGTGCTATAGAGTTGAAGTAAGTTTTTCCCCTAATGATTGTTCTTCGATATGCTAGATCAGGCCTAATATGAGTAGAAAATGAGCTCTCACACCTGTGGAGCAGTCGACCAATGGAGAGCTTAGGGATGCTCTTAACTTGCTTGCATAAGTGGTGCCTAATGAAGCCAACCGAGGGGCCCAAGCCCCTCATGCTACTACACCGGCCTCTCAGCTAAAAGACTTCATGAGAATGAATCCCGCAAAAGTACATGGGTCAAAGGTGAGTAAGGACTCCCAAGAGTTCATTGATATGGTCTACAAAATTTTGTCCATCATGGTTGTGAGGCCGAAAGATAAGGTGGAGTTGGAGGCCTACCAACTCAAAGGGATAGCACAAATATGGTACGACTAATGGAAGGAGGAAAAAGGAGTCAACTATGTGGTTTTTTGGGAGGAATTGAAATTAGAAAGCTAAGTTGGTGAAATTTATGAATTTGAGACTAGGGTCTATGAGTGTGGGGGAGTATGCCCTTAAGTTTACCCAACTCTCTAAGTATGCTACGCATTTGGTGGCCGACTCAAGATCTAGGATGAACAAATTTGTGATGGGTATTTTCGACTTAGTTAGTGAAGAATGCCGATCTGTCATGTTGATTAATAACATGGGCTTGTCACGTTTGATGACCTACACCAAACAAATAGAAGAGGAGAAATTAAGGAAAAGAATGGGGCATGATTCTAAGAGGGCCCATTTTGAGGGTAAGTTCTGAAGGAGTGGCCAATTCTATCAAGGTCAAAGGTCTACTCATGCATTAGATAAGAGGGTTACAAATGATCTTTCGAGGGCCCAAGGTGTTAGGGGTGTAGCTCCTATTGATATGTATTCAAAGTGTGGTAAGGGTCATGGTGCCCCATTTTTGAAGAATATTGATGCTTGTTATGGTTGTAGGGAAATGGGGCATAAGGCGATAGATTGTCCTCGAAACTACAACAAGGGCAAGGAGATTCCTCCACAAGGTTCGAATGCGGTTCCATTGGGGCGAGATGGCCGACAAGATGGTGCCCCAAGGTACAATTGGTTCTATGCTTTGTACGGGAGGCAAGGGGTTAATGAAGTCCCCGATGTTATTACTAGTATGTTAAAAATCTTTGACTTTGATGTGTATGCATTGATTGATCTGGGTGCCACTCTTTCTTTTGTTACCCCCTTTGTTGCCAAAAACTTCCATGTTGACCCTGAGTTGTTGCATGAGTCTTATGAGGTATCTACTCCTATTGGTGCATCTATTGTTGCTAGACAAATTTGTAGAAGTTGTCCTATTTTCATCTTGCATAAGATATTTCCCTGTGATCTTATTGTGTTAGACGTGGTAGATTTTGATGTTATTCTTGGGATTGATTGGTTGCATGCATACTATGTTTCTATTAATTGTAGAACTTGTAGGGTCAAATTCTAATTTATAAATGAACCTATCCTTCATTGGGAGAGTCAAAATGTGGTGGTCAAGGGTAGGTTCATCTCTTGCATTAAAGCCCGTAACTTTATCTCTAAGGGGTGTCTTTACTATCTTGTGAGGGTTAGGGATGCGGAGTCTAAAGTCCTTCCCATAGCATTATTTTTGGTTGTAAATAAGTGTCTTGATGTCTTCCCAAATGACCTTCCTGGTATTTCTCCCAAAAAGGAAATAGACTTTAGCATAGACCTCTTCTCTGATACTCAACCCATTTCTATTCCCCCTTACCGCATGGCCCCAGCAGAGTTGAAGGAGTTGAAGGAACAATTGAGGGACTTATTGGAGAAGGGATTTACTAGGCTTAGCCAATCACCTTGGGGTGCACTAGTGTTGTTTATGAAAAGAAGGATGGGTCCCTTAGGATGGTATTGATTACCGGCAACTCAATAGGGTCACCATCAAGAATCGGTATCCTCTTCCAAGGATTGATGATTTCTTTGACCACTTGTAAGGGGCAAACCATTTTTCTATGATTGATCTTTGTTCCGGGTATCATCAAGTGAAAATAAGGGAGTACGTTATTCCCAAGATGACCTTCTGGACTAGGTATCAGTATTACAAAGTTATGGTGATGTCTTTTGTGTTAACCAATGCACCGACCATCTTTATGGACTTAATGAATATGGTTTTTAAATCCTACCTTGATTCTTTTGTTATGGTCTTCATTCATGACATTTTGATATACTCTCGTGGTGAGGAGGAGTATAGGGCTCATTTGAGGGTTTTGTTGCAAAGATTAAGAGAGGAGAAATTGTATACTAAATATGAAAAGTGTGAATTCTGGTTGAGGGAGGTTTCCTTCCTAGGACAAGTGGTGTTGGGGGATGGTATTAATCTGGATCCAAAGAAGATCAATGTGATTAGAAAATGTCCTAGACCATTGACGCCATCGAATTTTAGGAGTTTCTTGGACTTAGCGGGTTACTATCAGAGGTTTGTGAATGGGTTCTCTTCTATTGCTTCCCCTATGACAAAATTGACTCAAAAGAAGGTTAAGTTTCTGTGGACCGATGAATGTGAGAAGAGCTTCCAAACCTTGAAAATAAGCTTGTATCTGCCCCTATATTGTCACTATCGGATGGTCTTGAGGGGTTTGTTGTGAATTGTAATACTTTGCGAGTTGGTTTGGGTTGTGTATTGATGCAAAATGGTAAGGTCATAGCCTGTGCTTCTAGAAAACTCAAAGTGCATGAAAAGAACTACCCTATTAATGATCTTGAGTTAGCGACCATTGTGTTTGCATTAATGATTTGGCATCATTACTTGTATAGGGTGCATGTTGATGTGTTCGCCGATCATAAGAACATCCAATATGTCTTCTCTAAAAAGGATCTCAACTTGAGGCAAAGGAGATAGTTAGTACTTCTTAAGGACTATGATATGAGTGTCCATTATCATCCCGGTAAGGAAAATATGGTGGAGGATACTTTGAGTAGGGTGTCCACGGGTAGCCTAGCACATGTTGATAGTGGTGATAAGAAAATGGCGAGGGAGGTGCATCGATTGGCTAGATTGGGAGTTAGGTTGGAAGTGGTTGGTAATAAGGGCATTGTTGTTGTTGATGGTTCTAGGTCTTGCTTTGTTTATGAAGTGTAACAAAAGCAAGATCTTGATTCCTCCTTGTTAGAATTGAAGGCCTTAATAAAAGAGGGAAAGGTGGAGGTTTTTTTCCAACGGGGAGATAGTTCCCTTAGGTACCAAGGTAGGTTGTATGTGTCTTGTGTTGATGGTTTGAGGGAGAGAATCCTTGATGAGGCCCATAACTCTTCTTACTCTATCCACCCCTATTCCACCAAATGTATAGAGACTTGAAAGATGTGTATTGGTGGGGAGGCATGAAGATGGATATTGCCAAATTCGTTTCTGGTTATCATAGTTGCCAAAAAGTCAAATCCAAACATCAAAGGCCAGGTGGCCTAACCCAAGATATTAAGGTCCCTACTTGGAAATGGGAAGAGATAAATATAGATTTTATGGTTGGGTTGCCAAATACTAGAAAGGGATTTGATTCCATTTGGGTTGTGGTTGATAGGATGACAAAATCGACTCACTTCCATTTGGGTAAGGTTACATGGGGTTCCTTTGTCCATCATATCGGATCATGGGGCATAATTCACTTCTCACTTTTTGAGGTCCTTTCAAAGGGGTTTTGGTATTAGAGTTAAGCTTTCTATGGCTTTCCACCAACAAACAGATGGCCAAGCCGAGAAGACCATCCAAACCTTTGAGGATATGGTTAGAGCATATGTGTTGGAGCTTAAAGTTAATTGGGATGATCATCTTCTGTTGATTGAGTTTGCCTATAACAATATCTATCATTTTAGCATCTGTATGGCTCCTTTTAAGGCTCTCTATGATAGACGTTGTAAATCACTGGTGGGGTGGTTTGAGGTTGGTGAGGTGGCCTTGTTAGGACCAGATCCTGTTGTAGAGGCTCTTGAGAAGGTTAGAATGAATAGAGAAAGGTTGAAGATGGCTCAAAGTAGTCAAAAGTCTTATGCTGACGTTAGGAGAAGGGATCTTGAGTTCAAAGTTGGTGATTGGGTCTACTTGAAGGTGTCACCCATGAAAGGTGTAGTACTTTTTGGTAAGATAGGCAGGTTGAGCCCAAGATATGTGGGTCCTTATAGGGTGATGAGATGGGTTGGCAAGGTAGCTCATGAATTGGAATTGCCTAGAGAAATGGATTTGGTCCATCTAGTGTTTCATATGTCTATGTTGAGCAAATGTGTGGTTGACCTGAATACTATTATAGCTCTTGATATTGTGGGTGTTGTTGAAGACAATTTGACATATGAAGAGGTTCCGGTTCAAATTTTTGATAGACAAGTGAAGAGTTTGGGAAACAAGGAGGTAGCTTCCGTTAAGGTCCTTTGGAGAAATCAACAAATGGAAAGTGTTACTTGGGAGGCCGAAGAGGACATGCAAAAGTGATATCCTTACCCTCATGTCATTGCATATGTTCATGTTTAAATTAACTAAGTTCATGATGATTTTACACTTATGATGAAATTTAGAAATGATGATTAAGTGCATTGTTGCATTTCTATGTGGGCTAAAATTGTCATGTTTATATCTCTCATATAAGTCTCTTTAAAATTAGGGAACGAATGTTCCCAAGGGGGAGATATTGAAACAACCCCAAAAAGTGCCCGAAAATGTGCCTCGGAAGTGCCAAGAATCTTAATTTCTATATATCTCAAAATTCGTGCGTGATATAAAAAATCGCACTTCATATTCATGTTCAGGGGGTCATTCTGAGAGGAAAATGAGTCTAACCCCAATTTTAGAGAAGTCGAATCACAATTCCAAATTTCCAAAATTTCAATTTCCAGAATTGGTCTACGACAGTGCCGCGACGCACAGCTGTTGCGGACACGTGTAAACTTGGTCTCCATGCTGACCTGGGTAAATTTTACCTAGTTATTTTTTTCTTGTAGTCCAAGACTTTTAAGTTTTGGCCTAAGTGTTCCCAAACGTGAATATACCTATACCTAGCCATTTTTCACCCTCATATCATTCTAAACATTCCCCAATACTCATTCAAACAGTTACCCAAATATTTTACTCCTAAATTCAAGTCTCAAACCCTCTTTCGGATCTCAAGGATTTCACTCAAACTTCAAGTCTTGATCTTCAATCTTTATCAAGTTCATCTCCAAAGCCAAGGTATGTGGGTTTCTTTCATGGGTTCTTTCCACCCATGATACCCAAGCTCGTTTACTCAAAATTGCATGATTTAAGGATTATTGATTCATATGTCTTATTCATTATGAAATTCACTGCACACTATGTTGGGGTTTATGAAATTGTGACTGTTTTACTATGTTCGAAGCTATAAATTTAAGGTCTACTATGAGAATTGATGAAGGTTGTTGAGGGTGATACCAAGTATGTATTGATGGATTTACACTAATTTTTCTAGCATGATTTTACTCTTGAATTGCATGATTTTACACTAGCACTAAACACCTTCTAAGTGTTTGATAAAATGAACGGTTATGGATTCTTGAGAAATTGAAGGTCCGATATATATCTTATGAGTTGAATGATTATATGATAATGAAAAGATGATAGAATGATGGTGGAAAAGGAATGTATGTATATGATGATGAAAGGAGTGTATGTGTGTGTATATATATATATATAATATTATCTCTATATAGTGTTAGGGATGACCAACCCTAGCTCGGGAGGTTGTAGGCCCGGGTAACCAATCAAGAGGTTGGTACCTTGGTCGCCTAGCTCGGGGGGTGGTAGGCCCGAGTAACCTTGTTGGGGGTTAGTACCCATCAACCTTGATGGGGGGTTTGTAATTTGTCAACCTTAATGAGACGTTTGTACTCCGTCAACCTCAGTGGGGGGTTTGTACTCCATCAATCTCATGAAGGGGTTCGTACCTCATGCGCCTATCCAAGGGGGTGGTAGATCATGGCTTGCACTATAATGGTCCCTCCTTACACTGATATTATGGTTTATATAAGCATGGTTTTACTTTAAGCATCATTCATACATGCCATATTGTTAGTATGCTATTCATTGCTATGATTATGCATTTTTCCTATGATGCCTACCTCTTGTTGCATTGCATCCTATATATTTAGTACATTCAAAGGTACTAACTCATACTTTATGCCTACATGATATCACCATGTAGGAACCTGTGTACTGCTTGATCATCCTCCTCCTCCACGTAGCTAGTATGACTTCTATCAAGTTTGTTTGTGAGTCCTCCATTCGAGGGACGTTACTAATGATTTCTTGTTATGTATTAAGACTTCCTCTCTTTGACTTATAAATTGACTATGAGGATGAGTCCGGTTGCTTTGTCTTAGCCCCCACTCTTATCTATGTAGTAGTGTTTTCTTTGACGTGTTATGTATCTATGCTTTGAGCTTTGACTCTATTAACTCTTGTTGTTTATGATAAGAAAGTGTTCCCTTAGCCCTGGTTGTCCCAATTTACGATTCCTTGTGGTATTCTATTGTTTTCATGACCGAGGATATGTAATAATATGCTATGAGGCTTATTTAGGGTTCCTTCAAGTTCCTCATTTGCCAGTCACGTCTAGACCCTAGGCTTGGATCGTGACACCCAGATCGAAGATAAACCTTAGAAAAATGACTAGCCCCTTGAAGTTGATCAAAAAGGTCATCAATCCTTGGTAGATGGTACTTGTTCTTTATGGTAACCCTATTAAGTTGCTGGTAATCAATCCACATTCTAAGGGAACCATCCGTCTTCTTAACAAATAACACTGGTGCACCCCAAGGTAACTTATAGGTCTTGTGAAGCCCTTTACCAACAAATCCTTCAATTGTTCCTTTAACTGCTTCAATTCCATCAAGGCCATATGCTAAAGGGGAATGGAAATGGGTTGAGTATCGGGAAGGAGGTCTATTCCAAAGTCTATTTCCCTTTTGGGAGGAACATCGGGAAGGTCATCGTAGAAGATCAAGAAACTCATTAACCACTGAACTGATGCAATAGGAAGGACTTGACTCAACATCCCTAACCCTCACAAGATGGTAAAGCTAACCCTTAGAAAACAACTTTTGGTCTTTAAGACAAGAAATGAATCTATCGTTGACTGCCATATCATAACTTTCCCACTCCAGGATGGGCTCATTAGGGAATTGGAATTTAACCCAACGGGTTCTACAAACTATAGAAGCATAATATGCATGCAACCAATTCATCTCAAGAATGATATCAAAATCCACCATATCTAATTCAACAAAATCACAAGGAAAGACTTTATGAAATATTAACATGGGATAATTTCTATGGACTCTTTTAGCAACAATGAACACACCATAAGATTCACATAACAATTCAAGACTCACATGAAGCTTTTTGGAAACAAACGGAGTAATGAAAGAAAGAGTGGCACTGGGATCTATCAATGCATACACATCAAAATCAAAAAGCTTTAACATACCAATGATAA
Organism: Solanum virginianum; assembly: GCA_000787875.1. Lineage (NCBI taxonomy): Eukaryota > Viridiplantae > Streptophyta > Magnoliopsida > Solanales > Solanaceae > Solanum > Solanum virginianum. Next base: position 85,787 of record DF357830.1, on the reverse strand, counting down.
CATCGGCCACCACATCCACCCTTTCCTTCTTTGAAGAGCATAGAACCAATTTTTCCTTGGAGTACCCCTATGTTGGTCTCCTTTTGCTCTTTGAATCGCATTAGAACCTTGGAATTAAGGACAATCATCTCTACCTTTGTTTTGAGCATAAGGACAATCAATGACTTTTTGACCCATTTCACAACATCAAAAACAAGCATTAGAGTTCCTCTAACATGTGCCACCATTATTTTTCCCACACTTTTTGCACTTAGGATTTGCCATCTCACCATTGCCGCCTTGGAATCTTGGGTTATCATGAGCAAATCTCCTATTTAAGAGCATTGGAAGACCATTGGCCTTGGGACTTGTGGCCTTGAGGAAATCGGCCACCCTTGGAAACTTGGAAACTACCTTCAAAATAAGCCCTCTTGGGCTCACCGCTTCTTCTTTTTCTAAGCTTTTCCCTCTCTATTTGCTCGGCATAAGTCATGAAATAGGACAAATCCATATCACTCACCAGAATGGCGGTACGATACTCTTCATTAACCAAGTCAGACACCCCCGACACAAACTTGTTCATTCTAGCTCTAGGGTCAGCCACCAAATGTGGAGCACACTTGGAGAGATTGTTGAACTTGAGGGCGTACTCCGTCACATCATGGAACCTTGCTTAAGGTTCATAAACCCCATCATTTAGCTTGATAAGAAAGAACTGATTGAGGAAAACGGCTTTGAACTCCTCCCAAGAAATAGCATCGTCACCTCTCCTCTCTAACTTCCATTGGGTGAACCAAATTTGGGGCACGCCTTTGAGTTGGTAGGCTGCTAACTCCTCTTTCTCTTTCGAATTGACCCCCATGATAGATAGCACTTTATACACCTAATCGATGAACTCTTGAGGATCCTCTTTCGGCTTGGATCCATGGAACTCTGATGGATTCATTCTTGTGAATCCCCTAACCCTAGAAGCTGGAGTAGGAGCATGAGCCATTGGAACTCATCATAGACTACCCCTCCACCTTTAGAAGCTTGAGGAGCGAGAGGGGCCGGTTGCTCCATAGGTGTATGGGCTCTCCTTAGTCTCCCTATAGGAATCAACATGATCTAGAAGAGCAAAGAGAATTCATTAGGGGAAAAGCCATAAACTTACATCTAAAGCACGATATAGACCATGAAGAGGTGAAACATTTTCTAAAATATCTCATAGCCTCCCAATCATAGTTGTGGCGTGCATCACAACCATGAATAAGACTCCAATCAACATGGTGTGTTGGATTTCGAGGATCATTACCAACTTAGTTCTTTGATACCATGTTTGTCACGATCCAAGCCTAGGGCCTTGATGCGACACGACAAATGGGAACCCAAGGGACCTAGACAGGCCTCTTAGCATATCAATCACACATCCTTGGTCGTGGAAGCAAAGTAAACAACAACAAAGGATATAATAAAAGGGGAAGTGGGACTAAGGGATGTCTTAATATTCATAAAAGCATAAAGAGTCGAGTAGATAGCATAAGTACATCATAATCTCCAACAACACCTCTAACATGGAATGGAATGGGGGCCAAGACACTTACCAGGCTCACCCTCAAAGTAACAAGGATGATGTTACACACCGTATTGGGGCTGCATGGAACAAGTGGAGATTGGCTTCGGGAATACTGTGCGATAAGAAGATACCGCCTTGCAAGAGTAACATTGATAGTGTCCTCGAACTTGAGGACTCACGAAAGCTTGTCTCCAAAATATCAACTAGCCACCTGGAGGCTGATCAAATGGTGCTCTGGTCCCTATATGGCAATAATATGTAGGCACAGAGTATGTGTTAGTACGTTTAAATGTACTAAGTATGTGAGGTGCAATGCAATAAAGACATAAGCCAATGTATTCAAAATGCATAATCACAAGCAATAGAAATACATAATCTCAACATGACGTGGTTGATCAATGCTTGTAATTCAATCAACTTGCATAATATACCATACATTTGTGGGAAGACACCTTAGTCGACATGTGTAAGACCAAGTGAGCTATAACTTGAAATCCCGATGATTACCCCTCATCAGTAAAGAGATGGTCTACTTGCTAAGGTATACCATACTTTACCTTACGGGAACATGACCCATTTCAAAAAGGATTTCATGATAAAATCCACTATATGGATACACTAGAATAGCAAGCATAATAATCATAATCCTATGTTAGCACGTAGTTTGAGAAAAGAAGTATGGACATTTGATGATAGTCCACGCTAACATCTAAACCATCGGTGCTAAGTCTAATCCCACAAAATAATTAAAATAATCATACCTTAATCATAACATGAATAGTTTGTAAGATCATGACTTGAGTAGCTCATAAATATGCTTGACCTATAGTAGTGAGCCTAACGTGAACATTAGGATAGATTATAATCATACATGAACCCTTGCTTTAACATGAATGGCTCACAAGAGGAAAAAATCTTGAAATAGGGCTAAATTTGGATACTTGTAATATCATAGGTACTTTTCATAAATTCAATAAATACTTGAAATCCCTTAATCATCATATAGTCACTTAATATATAAATCATGTGATAGATCGTGAATAACTTGAGAAATCTTGACTCAAAATTTAATCAAACACATGGTGGGTTCATGATACTTGTTCAAAATCATGCAATTCAAGAGTAAAGTAAGATGAGTAAACTTAATGTAAATGAATCCACCAACATGTAGTAAAACCCTCATATAGGGTACCTTGAAATCTATCATCAAAACTCATAATAGATCATTATTTCATAGTCTCAATAGACAAAATCAAATCATGGTATAAGCTTCGAGTAGATAGTCATGTATAATCAATAAATCCTTTATAAACCCCAACATGATTTATGCTCATAATTCATAATAAAAGATACCCATAGGTAATACAACTTGAAAACATGCTACTTTCATGAAAAAGGAAGGTTGACCTCCATGGCTGAAAGGACCCAATGGATAATACCTACATACGTCAAACTTAAATTTTCTTGAGATGAGCTTCAAGGAAATTTAGAGCTTAAAGTAAATCCTTGAGTTCCAAAGTTAAGCTTGAAACCCTTAGATTGGGAACGATACACTTGGAGAGATTGTTG